>JAUJPO010057970.1:0-13788 GCA_032270745.1 Tiaropsis multicirrata
ACTTTTAAATACATCATCAACTACTTTTATGTGTCCAATGCTAGTACACACAAAAGAATTCAATTTGAAAGAGATTTTATGGTTTTACTTTGTATTTCTAACGACTAGTTGGCTCATTTCGTCTCCTCTTTTCACAAACCCTGGACTCATGGATGAGACACTAACACCTGTGAATATCAGACTAAAAGTTAAATCGAAATTTTAAGTCTGCTTCCTCAATTTCAGGAAGTTGAATCAAACACATCATCGTGTTGCTGAGGGACATTGATCTCTCGAGCGGATATTGGCCAAAGACACTAACATCTGCGAATATCAGTCATAAATTTAAATATAAATTTTAAGTCTGCTTCCTCAATTTCACGAAGTTGAATCAAACACATCATTATGTTGCTGAGGGACTTTGATCTCTTGAGCGGATATTGGCCACAAATTATCAACACTCTTTTCTTTTATAAGAACATCGAGCCTCAGATTTGGTGATAAAATTTTCTAAAATTATATTAAAAACTCACAATTCGAGCATAGGATTTTCCTAAAAAATGAATAGACCAAGGTAAGCATTTTAGGCATATATTTATTAAGGGTTGGTAGGGGAAAGAAATTAGAGAAGATGTGGATCAAAGTTAAGAACATCCAAGCCCCAGCCGAAATTTACTGGTTCTTATGAATAAAAAGAGTGTCTTCAGTCTACTGAACAATTTGTGAAAAGAGGCAATAAAATTTAGTTTTGTTTAGTTAATACTTTAAGTTGTCGTGATTCCTCATTTGTTTTCCCTTCTTTAGTGTGGCCAATAAAACATCCAAGAAGACACACAATGTTTTTTCAACGTTGTTTTTCAATATCCAACGTTTATTTGGACGTGTCTGCTGACAAAGAAATGAAAGAAATTCCGTAAAACGCGTAATGTTTTGTTTCTACCATCTACTGCCACACATTAACAGTTATAATAATTTTATAACAATACCTCAGACAAATTGCAACCAAATTATACACTTAAAATTGTCCGCCATCAATTGAAAAAGTAAACCTGTTAAATGACAATATCTTTGGTTTCAACATTTTCTAAAACCACCACCACTGTTCTTCCAATCAAAAGGAAAAACAACTGGTCTGCCATATGTTATATAAAGAAACATTATAATGTAGAGTTATTAATATTCATAATATGTCGAATCATATCTTCTTGTTATTATCCCTTTGCAATATCCTTCGCGTTACAGTAAAAAGGGAAACTCATTAGATAACATCCATGCCAATCTTCCACAGGTAGTGACCAATTAGAACGATGAGGAAGATATTGTTTTTATTACTCTTTATCGGAAAAGAGGTCAGCTAATTTGGTGGGTGTAGTTTTCTAAAAGTGGACGATGGAGTTCGAGTTTCTTGGCATACTCAAAGAGTTGTTACTTATCTGTAATTATCAGTAAATCGCCCGAGTCGTCAAGAACGTTATTTAGACGTCGAAACAATGTTGGAATAACGTTGTGTGTCTGCAGGGATATACTCACTGGGCATGTGACAGGGATGTTTCAGTTAGTAGTGATACCGTTAACTAGTTGCCCCGCGGTACGAGGGTGCCTCATAGCTTCATGAAACACTGAGAATGCTCTAAATAAAATCATCACAATGGGGTGATGACGATTCAGCCTTACCTGAATTAAATCTTGTTTCTTTGTTCAGTAATCTTCTAGCTTTTTTTAAAATAATTTTTCAACAAATCCATCAACAGCTGTTGAGTCCTAGCCCAGACTTCGTAGTAAAGACTTGATAATTGCTAGCCCAGACTGCATCTTGCACACAAATAACATCACATATAATGAGATTTACTTCCGTAAAGATACTCAGCCCCCATTCAGACGAAACAATCATTAAATGGTGCCTGCGCTTATCATTTACTTGTGGTTTTGACAATCAGTTTTAATTAACCCTTTTACATTATGACGTCATGGTCAAAACCCGGAGTCATCATTATTATTCGAAAAACCATAATCACATTTAAATGTCGTGTTTTCAGGAAAAATCAGAAAGAAAACAGTTCCTGTTTGTATCAACGTTTTGTGAAAGCCCAGGAGGTGGAGGTACTAGGGTTAAGGGATGGCGGCTATGTGCGGCCTCAAATCCGAACCCTAAAGAGATATTTTGGTATAATTTTCATTCAGTGTCAAATTTACCCACCAATAATCGAGACCCTTAGAGGGACTATTTTGATTTTTTATTTGCCCAAGTACCTCCACACCCGGGGTGTGAAGGCTATATTATTTTTATTCGCCTAGCGACCTTTAACTTTGCTTATAAAGAAATGTATGAATTTTTTAATATATTATACAATAAACGGGGTTGGGACGTTCGGATAGTAAGGTTATCACCACGGAGGAGAATGCACTAATAATACTACTATACCTTTTAAGGAAACTAATTACTCACCTTGAATAAGATAGCTTACCTCCAGTACACCTTCCTTTTATAAGAACATTAACATTCGAAGAAGCCTTTTAATATTCTTAGCCTTTTTTTTTGGTTTCAAGCCTTAAAATGTTCTTAAAATGTTCTTATTTCTATACTCTTAATTCTCCAAAGCCTCCAAATGTTCTTACCATGTTATTAATTCTTAAGCTTTATGTTCTTACATACTTTGTTCTTATAAAAAATCCGACAGTGTCAGGCTAGTCAAAAAGCGGTATTTGTGACTTCTGTTGAACGTCACGTCACAGCAAGGAAAAAAATTAAGAATTTTCCGAAGAAAAAAGGAATTGCTTCAGATAAAAGATTAAATTATTTCATTTTCATACCGAATATAGCTCCAAAACTTCGTCAAAAGAAACTCCGACATCACTGACAGGTTTTGACGACGGGTGGTTTTTGACGCGGGTATGTATTTTGGCTAGTAAATGATTATGTAAAATAACCCACGCCACTTTTAATTCCTTGGATATCCGCCGCGATGCGCGCAGTCTTACCCGAACACTCTTTAAAAAGCTTGCCGATGAGGACAATAGGTTTTGTTACTTTCCCATTAAGGAAATTTGCATTTAGCAACCGTTTTGTGTGTTTACAGCCTTTGTTTTGCATAACAACTTCTTTAAGGAAAAAATCTTATATGAATATGAGTCATAAAGTAAGTAAGTGTCGATAGGCGGCTGTACATCGGAGAGATCTATCCCTCTTTCACTAGTGCTAGACTATTGAGTTCAGCGCCTAGTGACTTACCACACAGTATTGTGCTGCTCATTCGTTGGAAGATGACCCAGAACCTTTAGATTGTGAGCACTCCTACCGACTGAGCTAACCGGCATGACTCGTTGCATCCCTACCTCAGGCTGGTTGGAAAACCTTTTTCAGTGGTGCAGATAATAACTGAAGAGACCTAAAATCTCGCTGGTGGATACACCCAATTTATATTTTCCACTGGGTATATAAAAATCTGTTAATTTTTGTTCATAAAAGCGGACGATTCTAGATTCTAGTCAATGGAGATGGAGACATATTTCAGTTAAGATGACGAAATTCTAAGCTGATTTTGAAATGGAACAGTTCTTTAACTTATTTTTCCAGTGAGTAGTCCCATCTGGTCTGTGACACCTTATTTGTTATATGAAGTATATTATGCAGGGGGCGGGGTTGGGCGTTTTCTGATGATATGCCTTCAGGCGTATTTAAGGTTCTTACAAAAGTCAAGTGCAAACTGTAAGGGTAAGAAATTGGAAAGAAATTCAGAACTTCTTTGCTAAAACTAAAATGATCTGTTGTTCGGTACTTGTTTTCAAAAAAGCATGGGCAACTTGTTGGCCAACATTTTGATTAACATCCATTGATCAACATATTGGCCAACAATGTTTGCCCGTTTGTGGTTTTCATGCTGGAAAAGTAAAAAGAAATTCAAATAATGTTGGTCAACATTTATTTTTAATAAATGTTGGTCATTATTTCCACCAAAATTCGCATGTTGGTTGCATGTTGCTCGGTTTGCGGTAGGCAACCAACATATAGGCCACTTGTTTTGTTTCAGAAAAATACGTCACCACAAATCATACCAACATGTATATTTCAACAAATCGGTTGAAAATGTCGGTCAGTTTGCGCCTTACTTTATGAAGGTAAAAGTTTCATTCCAGTTTCTAATAATTTAATCAATTTATGTATTCCCTCATTAAACTAATTAATATTCTAAATGATTATCCTTTGATTATTTTTTTAATAAGCGGAGGGAAGTCCCTATTTAAGCTGTGTCGCTGTTAGGCCGTGAGGAAGGCGGAAATTAAATTTCGAAACTGTAACCACTGCAGAACACCAAATTGTGAGATATATTAGAGGAGGGAATTTTCTCCAGCTTGTGTTATAGGAAATCACAAATTTCCTTTTTTACAGACAGTCACAGATTTGTTATTCTACGGACAGCTAATCACAGATTTAAGTAGCCTGTAATACAGCAGGTAAAAATCTTACCGCGTGTTGGTTTTATTTTATTTTCCAGTCCCTTATTGACAATGAAAGACTTTTACCTTCATTAAGTAGTGGCTTTTCCAAGACACACTTGCGCAAGAAAACTTTCTAACGTATTAGCAAACCCTACCCCTATCGTCAGCTACATAAAAATAGTTAGGTACAGGCTAAGATTTAAAAGTTTAAATACCGACGGCCAAGGTCAAACTATCCGAGCAGACACACAACGTTATTTCAACATTGTTTCAACGGCCAAATAACGTTCTAACGTTGAAGCAACGTATCAACAGAGAAAACTGATACCTAAAACCTTCATCAAAATCTTTATCAAAATCTTCATCAAAATTGCATGTCTGTCCACCTTCACCATCTTATAAAGGAAGTACTATCTAATTCTCCAAGAAAATATATATAACCCTTGTGCCCTTGTGTAACGGTTTGTTTCTGTTTATTCCGATTATCACTTATTTCAAAATATGTCGAAAATGAAAGTAAATGTGAAACTCCAGGATCTCACAAATGAGATCAGGAACTGTGAAAGGAAATGAAACTATAAACATATTTGTTTTTCTGTATGTGAATCAGCATACACAAGACGCTTTTTTAAAGTTGTTTTGACGTCTTTAAAATGTTGTAACGTTGAAAAGACGTTGAACAACTTGTTATTCTGAAAATCGGCAGGAAACTCAAATAGGAATATTAAGTTTTTTACTACAAGCATTTGTTTATGTTTCTTCGAGGATAAAGATTTGGCATCAACAACCATCTTTTCATCCTACGTCTTGGATGGATCAACTGTTATTGACAAAATGAATAAATGGAAACCTTTTTAAATTTAAAAAGGCTCCTCAGGCACACTGTTATTGACAAAATTAATCAATGGAAACCTTTTTAAATTTGAAAAGGCTCCTCAGGCTATCACGCTAAATTTCAGGCTAAATCATGCATCGCAAAAAATAACCAAATCGAACCTCGTCGCGTAATTTTAGCGACACAGTGCATACACGAACCAAAATTTTGTCAAATCACGATATGTTCAAGTTTCAACTACGCGATCACGCCAAAAGAAATTCAAAAATCACGTCATCACGAAAAAAGATCCAATCACGCGACCATGCAAACCGCTGGGGTCTCTTTCAATAATTTCCCGTATCACTAGTTAAATTCGACTCGGCGATAACTCCATTATTGGGAAAATACTATAGCTAACCAAGCTTTATAGTGGTTTGGAATCTTTAATATCTTTAATAGTTTGCAAATCAACCTTGAATGGAAAGGGACAAATATCTGCCGACCTTTTCTCTACGATTGTGTCTGACAATGGATAGACCATGATGCAAAGCACATTTTTGGGAAACAGACTTCGCTATTCCAATGAACTATATGTGGTAAATCATTTGTGCACAATTTTAACGTTCCCAGAATACTACTTAAGACTACTACTTACCGCTTAATCTTTCCATAAAATTAGTAATAAGTTAGTATCTGAATAAAAGTTATTTACGAGGTAATTACCCAACTACATACTCATCAGTAAAAATATAGGTTAATTTTTCTACGCACTGCATGTGGTAAAGTAGTAACACCAAAGACAGACATTTGTGACATTTCCAAATGAACTTACTAAGCGAAATGACAAGAAATAGAACCAAATCAACAAGAAATTCTTTTATGAGTAATTATCTTCCTTCTATAATACCTCTCCAACCACACTCAACTTTAAACCAGATTAATTATCACCTTTCTTGCAGTGACCCAATTTTCAAGTGCTCGATAATTTTAAAATGCATTGTAATATTGCTGATTTTGAAAATGCTATACAAATTAGTTCTTCCGTGTAGTTTAGCATTGTTTAGCATGCTATATTTAGCATCGTTAAGGAAAGGAAAATCTTTTTCAAATAAAGTAGCAGTTACCAGGCTCGGATACGGAGATAGCTTATAACAAATAAAGAAGAGTACATTTATCATCATATTACCTTATATGGAAACTAATTACTCTCCTTGAACAAGAAAGCCTACCTCCTGTATCCGACACATTACAGTTAACATTAAAAAAACTTCTTTGTGAAGTTTAGTAAAAAAGCAGAGTCAGCTAGAATCAAAACTTTTTTTGAAATTTCAGCAATTTGACTGATTCTGGAAGCAATTGTACTTTGTAGGGTGGGGGATGGAGGCTTAAGAATTGACCCCTCAGGCATTCAAAATTTCCCCTCGGATATCACAAATTTACCCCCGGTCACAGGCTAAATTCATGCTACCCTCGGACACGCGTCCAATCGTCATCAAGTTTTGTTATATATTTCTTAATTTTAGTATTATGATGAGTTTTTTCACGTTTACCCGATTTCAACGTGCATATGTTTCCGTTTACCCGATTTTAACTCTTTCAGTATCGCCAGAAAGAAAAAATTTCCGGATTCTAACAATTAACAAATGACAAAATTTTGCATGGTGTTTTCTAATCTAATAACAGATCAGTATTTCACTGGAGAGATGCAGCGAAATATATGATCTGAAGAGGTTGGATATATATCTTTGATGTTTTCATCCATTCCGACGGATTAAAGCGCTGTGATTGGCTATAAAACTCCCTTTGCTCGGACCGAGTCTTTTCTCATTCCAAATTAACTTACGCAAAGACCCCGATGATGGAAGAAGAATAACTTACGCAGATTTTTAAAGATTTTCTGATAGACCTCCGCAGATCCTCTTACGGAACTCAGTGGAGTTGTAGATCTGCTTGGAGATTAGGTGTTTTCTCATTAATGGAAAGATCTGAAACCGTTAAAAAAATCCTTTTCACCAAAAAAGGTCTTGCGGATTTTAAAGTCTTTAAAGTGGAAACAGGTTGTGTAATTATTATTTTAATAGAGGAAACCAAAACTTCCCAAAATATACAGGTTTTTTTTATAAGAACATCAAAATTTAGGTTGGGGCTTATCTTTGTTCCACATTTTCACAAATTTCCCACCTATCCCACCCTTAAATATATGCTTAAAATACTTCCCTTGGTCTGAGCTTTCATTAGGAAAGTTTCCATGCTCAAATTTGTGAGTTCTTCGTAATTTTTTGTAAAATTTATCACCTAATCTGAGGCTTGATATTTTATAAACTATGTTCTAATAAAAACAAAAACGTTTAGTTCACATTAGAGTGGAAACAGGTTTTGTATTCTTATCTTCATTAGAGGAAACCACAACTTCCTTAAATATACCTCACATGAGAGAACGTTTTTAAAAGTTATTCAATTTCGCTTTTCCGAATAAATAACCGCAAAAATATTGATTTACCATAATCCCAGTAAACTCGTGAGATTGACTTTTACCTTATTGACCTTTTAATGATACCTACTGGGGCACAGAAACCATCATGGGTGTATTTTACAATCTAGGACCATCATGGGCGTATTTTACAATCTAGGAGCATCAATATTTTAACGCTCGCCAGTCGTAAAAATATACAGGACAATACTTGGTGAGTAATAGAGTTTATTTCAATACCCTAGGATATCCAGGGGTAAGAATATGAAGACCAAGGATATCCAGGGGTTGGGGGTTCAAAATTTGCAATATGCTAGGAGATCCAGGGGTATTGGTGTTAAGAGAAATCGACATCCTCAACAGTATGGGAATATGGATTTTTTCTGGAAAAGCCCATTTCATCTTTAACTATTATTAATATTAACTTTTAATACGCTAAAGTTCTCTAAAAGTCGGGAAATTGAAACCTGAGATAACAAACTGCCTTTAAAAGCTAAAATGTTTCAATATGAAATTTCCAGACCAGGCGAAAGAGAATCCTCACTGAGTTCTCATATCTTGAAATATACTATCCTTCGAACTAAGAACAATAGAAACTCGCAATCCCCGGTCCTCGCGACTTTGGACCGGTGTCACCGGGATTTTTAACTCCACTAAATAGTAACTCCCCAGTCATAATAAACTAGTTTATAATGACCCCCAGTTAAAATAAACTAGTTTATTTTAACTCCCAAGTCGTTATAAACTAGAAAATTGAAACTCCCTAGAGTTAACATTTACTAGGAAATATAAACTCCCCCAGTTTAAAACGACTCCCCTAAGTTCAACTTTTGAATAGAGCTTTAACTGGACTTGCAAAGTATTGTAAGTATGGTTTATCGTCAACTGGTTTGCCAGGCTAAGCTATATGACTGAAATCAAATGTTGTCGTATGGTTCTTTGATTTTGTAGTTCAAAGTTGGAGTACTTTTAATCTTCTGTGATATTCAAGTTAACAAAACTTGGTTAGTAGGCAAGCTTTATGCAAAGCCTTTGGTATGGTAGCTTGGGCTATTCTAGGTAAATTTCATGCAGAAGGATTATAAACATTTTTTAAACGATGTGTAGAAAAAATAATAAGTATGAGGACTTCAGATCACACTGGTCTTAAGATCTTAGGGGCATCCCCTAGAAAAAATAGGTAAAACGACCGAAGAGAAGTTAACAGAGAAGATTTTGGGAATTAGATTATTATTAAAGTAGACATCTGCAGCAAAATTAATCAACCTTGACAGTCAAGATAACTATTTTTTTCGGACATATGGCTTGAGGGCTTGAAAGTGAAAACTTATGCAATCTGTACGAATGTTTCTTCGTCTTCGAATGCTTTATTGTATGATGCGATGACTTCAAAATAAACAGGGGAGTTTCTTTATACTAGTTTATTTCAACTCCCGTAGCTATTTGTAAACTATAATTAGAAAAGGAGGGGAGTCCTTATAAACTGAAGGGAGTCATGATTTCCTAGGGAATTTCTACTCTAGGGGAGTTAATATTTTCTAGTTTATTTTAACTGGGGGAGTCATTTTTCTCAGCGAGTTAAAATAAACTGTTACATCGGAACGTTAGTTGGAGTAACATTGTTTGCATACTGGGAACAGGAATAACATTGTTTGCATACTGGGAACAGGAATAAGTATTTGGAGAGAAAAATAATAATGATGAGACCGTGATTTAACCAGAAATTTCTTTTGTCTGACTTTCATCGACTAAGAAATTTGCTGTGAAAATTTGACACAAAATTGAAGATGTCACGTGAAGAATGTAATACACTGAAGCAAAACAACAAACATCACAACAAAGTCCAAGAAAAATAGACAAAACGAAAAACTTGCGATAACAAAGTCCACATTTCAAATATCTGTGCAGCACTTGATTACATAACTGCTGAGACAGCATCTGCGCAAAATAAATGCACAACTAATCTCTTGCGAAAATCGACCTCTCAGTAAGATTTTTTCTTTTTAAATTAACCTTCAGTTTACTTGAGTAGTGCACAAAATCCTCAAAATACCTCTTTTTGCGGAACTTGTGCAATACAGCTTGCTGTCAAAATCAATTTCAATGTTTTTCCGTTCTCAATGCTGCAACGAAGGTCCTGAAAAAAATAAAAATTTATAATAAAAAAAGTATTCTTTATATCCGTAAAACTGATCTCCATAAATATGTCATTAAAATAACCTCTCTCTTACGCCAATTGAAAGTTTGAAAAAAAAGACTTAGTGAACTTCTGGCTGAAAAACGCAACGCACGTTTGTCCGTCACTACGACTTGGGTCAGAAGAAAGGTGATCTTCGCTCTCTGGAGCTCGGTTCTTTTGTGCCTCCGTGGTAGCCGAAATCCATGGAGTACTGACCACCTTTCTTCTTCACTGTCCACAAACCCAAGTGATTGTGAAATTTTATGTTCAATTTAGGAAACTGAATTTAATTTTTAACTGTGCCATAGTATTGTTTTATTGCGTACCGGGAATGCCTCCGGCCTATTTAATTGTGTAAGACTATTAGTTTTGTTCAAATATGGCGTACGGTTGTTGAAAAAAAAATTAAAAGCTTGAAAAACTTACATCGCAACGAATATCAGCATTAACAATAGTTGGTTCGTAAACAATTTCAAAAGGTACTTCCATCCCTGGAGTAATGTAGCCTTTGGCTGGTGTGATTGTAAAATGTGGTTTAAATTGTTCCATATTCCAACTGAACGCAGCTCCCAAATCTCCCGTGTTCAACATGACAAGCTTTCGCGAGCTCTTGCTACCCAACACTACTGAACCAAACGGAATTGCGTCACTGTCAAGTTTGATTTCAAGTCCTTGACATGCTCCAGTAACGGTGAATAAGGAGCTTGAAACTCCCGCGCATTCAAAAATGACCTAAAAAGAAGAAGAGGAAAAGATTTTGAAGAAAAAAAACACACAGGAATAGCGCGCTTACATTAAAAATCGAAAAAAACTAAAGAACCAATTTCGAGAAAATCGCCAAAAAACGATTTGTACATCTGACGGTTGCGTGAGCAATAGTATCAAAGTAGTAAATGTACTATTTTTTTTATATTTTATGAAATGAAGATATTTTAAATAAAAATGCGTTTACATTGCATCATTTTCTTAAAAAAGTCAAAAAGAAATGAGAAAATTAAAAAAATTCACCGAATCGACACTTGTTAATCAAAAATAAAATTTGTGAAAAGTATCAGCCATTCTGCTTCTGATTATTTTGTACCTCTTCAGAAAATTTTGGTATTCTTTTTCTTGGTTGAAACACAACGACAACATCGATGGTTTGATTTGGCTTCAAAGTAACTTGAGATACGGGCATGACGGTGAGAACGTTTGTATTTTGAAGCGCTTGAAGCGACGGAGTGATGGTCAAGTTGAAGTCAATGGTGGCTAAACTATTATTGATGACGCGGACGGCTCGTTTCAGCTTCTCGTCTACTTGGATGGTGCCAACATTCACTTTACGTTCCTTTGGATCTACAACTTCAACCTGTACCCGAAACAAAAAAATGTACCTTAATGGGCTTAATTTTCGCGGGGATTTATTTTCGCAAATTAAAAAATTAAAGATTTCGCGAGGATTTAAATTCGCGAATTTGCCTTTTTTTACTCTAATTTCATTCATTCTCCTAGGGGTTTTCGGCAAAAAGTATGAAATAAATATTTCGCGAGAATTTAATTTCGCGAAAATGGCCAAAATTTGCTTGAAAAAACTTCGTTGTCTTTTCTCAATTTTCATGATATTCGAACTATCATACCCATCTGGGTGCAAAAAATCAGAAAAAACTAATGAACCAATCTCGAGAAAAGCTAACGACGAACGAACGGACGAACAGAGGTCATTTTATAGGACCTCCAGTTAGGGCCAAAAATCGACATCATAAAGCCGACGTTTGAACATAAACAGATCACATAATGATTGTACCTTCATTTCGGTGGCACGACCACAGATTTGAACATTGACTACCGATGAACCGTTCAACTCAAAGCCAACAGTTTCGTTGTATGATTTCAACTCTCGTGGATAGAATAACAACTCCACATCCCTTTTGTCACCTGGCGCCATTACACTTGGTGTTGATAACACTTCCAAGTAATTTGTGTTCTTGAATAACTGTTCCACACTAAATCGAATTTAGGAAGATGTAAATCTTAGCTTTGGAGCTTATTCACTGATCTGTATATCCACTGGATCAGGCACTGTTTTGAAAGTTGAGGTCGATCTTTGCCCTGCAGAAATTGGAAACACCATGGCGGATTCTCGCCAAAATTACTTCCAAAATTGTACACACTTTTTCACGAGAATCCATAAGGAGATAGCCAACCCAGTGGATAAGATACAGATACAGTGAGCATAACTACTACCAACCATTTTTGTGATTTTTTAAAAGCGTTTTTGGACAGATTTGAAGAATGAGAAAGGTACATCCGCGATTTTTTGCCGTTGCCGCAAAATTCGCATAAACAGTCGATCATTAAGAACAACTTATCGGACAAAACTTAGTCGAATTATTTTAAAAGTGGGTTAATAGACTTTTTTCATAAATTACGTCACGAACAACGACTGCCTCGTTTTCATACAATAACCAAGGTGATTATGTCTCACGAGACTCAAAATGACACATCTATCAATGAAGTCAAGTTTTGATGAGCTCCCTTGGGATAGCTTTGAGCACTATTATGAAAAATAGTAGTCATACATAAAAATGTATTTAATCAAGATTTGTTTGTTGGCTGAAATTTTGAAAATTGATTTGAGCAAATTATTAGTAAGACAAATTTTCCGTTAGACAAAAGTAGTAAAAAGTAGTAAAATTTTGTCCGATTAGGTTAATGTCAAAGAAAAACGAAACGAAAATGTCTCGACAACTGATCGATTTCCTTGAAGAAAGTCTAATCCAAATCCAGTTGGGATGGGGTCCAAGAATTTCGGTAACAAATCCAGGGGATGTAATTTTGGAAAAATAACTAAAAAAAATACTTCCTCAACACTGGGGGTATAGATATGGAAAAGTCTAATGCAACCAAAAGGGAAAGGCGAATTAATGTACCTGATATCTTTACTGTCATTGTTAGTGATGGTTAAGACTTTCTTTTGAACAGGAAGACCAGCTCGATAAATGAAGCATGCACCAAAATCGTGATGCAAAAAAGAAAATTGTAAGGCCGGTACGATTCCTGAGCCAACCAGTGAAATGTTGTAAGTGGGGCCATTCATTACCTACAACGATAAGGCACGAATTTTTATACTTTATTCGTTATCTTGATTTTTGAATTATAAAACGTAATAAAACTTTAAAAAAGTGTCTGTGACCCACTGAGGTCCGCCTCGCTATTCGCCCCAGTAGAAAATCGGATATTCTCTCTCACCCAAATGGTAAAACAAACAACAAAGAGCCAACCCACTGAAAATATGATGAAAGAACAAATTATTTTTATGACCATACTAGAAAAACATTACCATTTCACCCAATCCAGTGGGTTTGAAATCTTGACTTTGCCCCATTGAGCTTTTGGTACACACTGGGTCACAGAGACAGGGGTGTAAAAAGAGGGAACACAGGCTGTAGACCCGAAGCAGGAAACCATTTGGGAACTCAAGCACCAAACCATTTTGGAACTCAAGGTCTTCATTATATAAAAAAAACACAACACTGGAGACTTACCTTCAATACTAGCGAACAATTTTTGAGGCCCATCTTACAAGGCGGAGAAAAGACGAGCAAACAGCGTCTTTTGCAGTTATTTGGAATATTTGATGCGTCAGGTGTGATGCTAACTGGAGGGTTATCATTCTTCCATGAATCTCTCCCAAGGTGTTTTGGTTTGGAAGGTCCAGTAACTGACCAATTGAAGTCGATATTGAAGTTACCCATATTGGTGACAAATATTTGACGGGTTGAACGTTCGTTTAGCTCAACCTTGGTAAAAAAATAAAAAAATAAAATCTGAGTCCCTTACAACAATTGTATTAGACTGGAGTCGTTTATAATGCGTGTAATACAGTAATATAGGCGTTATATGATAATACGACAATTGTTACGGGAT
>JAUJPO010057981.1:0-13786 GCA_032270745.1 Tiaropsis multicirrata
TTCGTGTATTTTACAGACTGAACTAAAACCGAATCGGAAACCAAAAGGGAGCTTATTTAGCAGACTCATACGTACAATGGTTTTAGTATGGGTCTGCAAATCAGACTATTTTTTACCAAGAATAAGGTCCTCAAAGTTGAAATAGTCTTCTTCGCAAAAGTCTTCAATTTCTTCTTCATCAATTTTTCACGTTGCTATTTTTACATTTTTAGATGTGAAATGATTGGGCTAACAGAAAATGTATAACACGATATACTTTAATGGCCTATATAACGTACAAATTAACATTTAATGCATAACAAAATGCACTATGGTCAGAGCCCTTAAGGGAAGAGATTTTCGCAGAATTAATTTTCGCGAATTTGGGTGAAATTCGCGAAATTAAAGTCTGCGAAACACCCCTAAGTTCTTTTAGGCAAAATTATATAAGCCCATAAATTGCAAAATTTCCCATTTTAAAACTCTTTTTAGAATTTCTTTTCTTTCAAGCAGTCTTTTTTGTTGCCATCGAATTACTAATTTCTTCCTTTCTTCATTTCCTCAGTGATGAGAATGACCCTTTCAATCGAAGCCCGTTGAAGTTGGACCAAGTGATTCCTTGTCCAGAGCTTCAAGAACGTATTTACGAATGGATGAGAGAAAATGATATTGAACAACCTGATCTCACAGCTGACGATTGCGGTGGTTAAGATATGGTGGACTTTATCTTCCAAAATTTAAATCACTGTAAAGAACAAAACTTAATTATGACATTGCAAAATGTTCACAATGAGATGTCGATAACCCACTCATAGTCGATTCACACTCTTAGACATTAATTAATTTTTGGATTATTTTGGACAATTTCTATGCATTTAAATGAGGTTTTTTAAGATAAAAATAGATGATGAGTGTTCCTAGAGCTATAATTTTGAGGATTCAAACATATCCTTCAAAATATAATTTTAATTCGTTGAAGGAACGAGGCATCAGTTTTGCAAAACTAAATTGATTCAAATTCAAAACGGATAAAAATCGTTTTTTTTCCTTTGCATTTTCTTTTTAACAATTTGGACCTTCTATGTTCTATTTGTGTATTTTTTCCTCGTATCTTAAGATTGTGATGAAAAGTTTTACGCTAAAAGAAATTTGAATGCCATGGTTTTATATTTTTTGTTTGTTTTATCTAAAATTGCATTTATAGACCACAGAAAACTAATTAATAATATAACTCTAAGTTTTTTACCAAGTATACAGTACTCTTCTCCGAGATATTTCTTGGCCGCGTTTCCAATTCACGATTGCTTTGATGCTTTGATGCTTGCACAACAAGAGACATTTCTTGAGCCTTTGTACCTTTGTTTCGAAGTTTTAATTGTCCTTTAGGAATACAAATTGATGTAGAAATGCAATATCATAACAATTAGATTTGTTTGGAATATGAAAATGTAAGGTCAACAATTATTTTTTACATCTCGAGAAAAATGTAATGCTTTTAGTTTTGAATTTTCATATCAATTTTCGTTGTTATACTTCAAAGAGAAAGCATTTCATGAAAGAGACTCATTTGACAGACACGCATAAAAAACATCAATCATAGAATAAGAAATGTTGAAAGAAATTACAATTTGTAGACCTATTTTGTTGGCTCCCAGGTTTTTCTTCATCTGTACATTTAAACTACAACGCCCCCACTCAAAGAAAAATATATTAAAGTGGTGGCTTCTCTTTTTGTAATGAGTTGAGCAGAGTTAAATGAGGGACGACACTCTTTCCAAACTAATGGCTCTGACCGGGAATTATTTTGTAGAGATTATCATCAATTATTATTTGTGAAATATTATTTAATTTACCACCAACAAATTACATTTTTCAGCTTCATTCTTTCTTTAAAACCCGGTTCTTTGGTTATTCGTTTTTCCCAAACAGAGACGATAAAAGTAACCGACTAATATCAGAGCATATCATTATTTATCCGCATAGTCGATACACTTGGATATGATTTGAAAAAAAGAAAACTGGACCACTGTACCACTGGAAAAAAAGATCCATCATCTCCATTGAAAAACATAAAGATTTTTATATCCTCGCTAAATTTTGATCGATTGAAACGTATCATCCCCATCAACTTTTTTAAATTTGAATTGGTTGTACCCCCAGTGGAAAAAATCTAATTTTGATATTCCCATTGACTTGAACATAAATATACAGCTCTCTCTCCTTTTGGTTAGAATAAAATGTCATTCTTCTTGAATATCGAATTAGAGAGCGCCAGCTGTAATTCCAAGAGAGCTGTTTACATAGGTTCATGCACCTCGATTTGGATTTTTAACTGATAGCAATTGAATTTTTTGAGACGATCTTGTGACACTGTCACTAGGATATAGGATTGAAAAACTACTAAAATCCCTGTCAGGTTGAATAATCACTATCGTTATTATTTTTGGGTTAGAACGTACAAGGCAGCCTGAAATGCCCAAATATTGTCGGGTTGTGCTGAAATTTGGTACACTTTTTCCGTAAGCAAATACCTGGGAATCCTTCGTTCATTTTTTGAAAAATATTCATTTTTATGGTCCTTCTGGAGAGTTTTCCCGTCAAAACGAGGCTAAAACTTAGAGGCAGTAGGTGCGCTGAAATTTGGTACACTTGCTCCTTGGTCAAATATTTTTGTATTGTTTTTTCATTTTTGGGCGCAGGGGGCGAGTTTTTGCGCCAAAATTGGGCATATACGTCAAGAACTTTTTTTTTTTTGAAAATCTTCATTTCTGGGTCTTGGAAACGAGCAAAATCTCCCCTGACACGAGAAGAAAGTCTGATAATGGTATTTTGTACATGCACTTCAGTAATTTGAAAGCCTACAATTGGGCCTGTGCTGAATAGTCTAATTCGACAACCCAGAAAAATAAATTTGTAATGGATTGTATTAAAAATTGATCTTGATCCATGTGGAGAACATTTCAGTCCAGGGGGCGACCTATTCTTTTGGCTGATAAAAGGTTTTGAAGTTTGAAATCGGCTCAAACTTTGTTGACCCCTTTGCTCTTTAGTCCTTTTTCAAAATAATGAGTGGTCTCCTTTTTGTTTTTCTTCAAGTTTGAAACCCTAAAATATTTTCCATTGGAAAACAATTTTTGTGAAGTCGAATTACAGTCGTCGTTAATCGTATCAGAGTCACCTTTTGTTTTTATCGAATTTCCAAAAGCTATCCACATCTTACGGCCTGCAGTCTCATGTTGTTTACATGTCAGACCACGGATTTGTGAATTTAAATGGACGTTCAACGTCTTTTGTTGAATTTTTATTTCTTTGAACCATCCGTATTGGTATTAAGTATGGGTCATAAAAAGAAACAATGAAATTAAGCGAGATGTCACTTGGGATTAATTTGTTCAGAACTGCAAAACTAACGTCAAAAGTCTCAACTGTTCTATTTTTTATAGATGATTGCAATACTCTATGAGACAATTTTTCCGACATTAAGTAGAAAATCCGACTGAAATGTTAATTACTTTATTAGGCAATCTTTAAACTTCAACAAGTATATCTTGCAATTTTTGTTTTCCCACTGCCTGATTTTGCAGGCCAAATAGTATTTTGAATTTATTTAAGATAATTTTGTTCCTCGTTACTCAGCAGTACCTTTTATACTTTTCTGGCATTCTAAACCCATTAATGTCAAAATGACCGATCTGAAATTTCAGAGCGGTCCAGGAAAATACATGTAAACACGTATCGAATCAAAATAGTAGTTCTGCGCATGTCAGCATTTTAAGGCTCGACCCGTAAATTTGCTACGACCCCCCGATCTGAAATCTCGTGTAAACAAGGTAGAAATTCAGAACGATCCATAATCTCAGACTGCTCTGACGCTCTGACTTCCATGTAAACGGGCTCTTAATTAGGCGAGGTCATAATCTTCTTCGTTCCTTCTCTAGAAATAATGGAAAGGCATAAAAGACTGGAGCTGTTTATTGTGTAGCTCTTAATCGAGTCACTTTGACTTCAATCAGAATCCTTTCGATTATGTGAATTCTAACAACTCACTAAATAAATACAAGACAATAAAGTTTAAATTTAACAGAATGAATGTAACTGGTGAAAATCAAGTTAGAGCATTTTATAAAAAGGCTGAAAATGACCAATCAATTAGACACAGTTCTTTTTAGTGTGACGAAAAAAGTAAAAACATATTTAAAAAAATTCTAATTCACTTGTTGTGTGGATATAAAAATGTTTAATCAAGAGGACGCTATGAATTATTTGCATAAGGAAATAAAGCACAGTCTGCAGCTGTGAGCTGAGCTTATTCTAAAAACTTTCGCACCGAGTTGATTTTATTTATCCCCTGAGGTTTATTTTATTGTTCAAAACCCTATGATGTAACAAAGAAACTGAACCCCTAAAAGCTTCATAAAAGTTTTATATTCAAATGTCTACTGATCTGTGAATTAAACCGCTTAACCTGAAATTAAAACTTCATTAAAGTCAAGGCTTTGAAACTTCTTTGAGACCTGATAAGGACAAAAAAGGTAAAAAATAGAGTTAGTAACATGCTTATCTTAGACGGGGGACTATATACAAAACGGTCTAACTATTTTTTCTAAGGTGACAAAACGACTGGACAAAATATTTTCACTTTAAATACACTTTCTATACGAAAGCTTGTCGAGGAAGCTTCATTTGAGATTGCAATGAAATATACCTGTAGTAGATCAATGAGAAAACTGATGATCAAAGAAATTGAAACATTCACAAAATAGTTACTTTAGTACGAACAACGTATTCGATTCACATATGTACAAAATTTTTGTGGAAAAGAAATAAAGAACAAATCTATAATATGCTGATGTCCTAGCAAAAAGAGGAGACAAAAAATCTTATAAATTAACAAACAGAAATTCAAAGGTCAACAGAAAGTTGTATCAAAAATTCAAGGTATGTTTCTTATACGATACGATATCGAAAATCGCCTGATTTACAGCAAATATACACTTCTACAAAAAAATTCCAAAAATATCTAAAATCAAAGTGTGATGGTTAAAATTCTATCACTCTTTACAAAATTCTTTTGTGGTATAATTTTCAATCCACCTTACAAAACGTCTTGCAGGCTTCATGCTGATTTTGGTAATTGCACAGACTATTATTCTGGTATTAACAGTTAGTCTTTTTATAAATTGTGAAAAGTAAACTGTAACTGAATAATTCTGGCCGGGTGAAATTCTTTGTTTGTTTGCTTCATAAAAATATAAAAAGACTATTTACATTTTAAAGGCTTGATGGGGTTTTCAGAAAGTGTTTTTTCACAGTTCTCCTAAGGATTGAAGTATAATAAATACTAAACACATGTTGATAAATAAGCCATATAGCAAAAAGGGCCCATCAAAGCTTATCATGGGGCAAGGGATTACAATTGCATGATTCTACTAGAATGATTCACTAACTGTGACTTGAAAAAGGTTGAGAACTGTTGAGAAAACAAAATAGAAAGTGTGGCTCTTTTGGGAAAAATGAAAAATATTGAAAAACAAAAAAAATATGAAAAAATAAATTTGGAACTTCTATCATTATTTCATTTCACTGAAGGTCATGCATATGTTTAAAACTCTTCAATTGTAAACAGTGTTTTAACATTCTTGTAACATGTTCGTGTTCTCCTCCACATTCTAACAGGTTCTCCTCATAAATAATTTTACTGTTTGCATATGCTTTCGAGATTCCTAAAACGTGCTTACTAACCAGGTAGTAGTTAAGTAGAATGGTACAAACATGTTTAGAAAATTTTGCTAGTAATGTACATTGAAGAGAGAGAGGGTTTCGCATTAAATCCAACGAGATGTTTATTCCTCTTTGGAACCATGCTTGATGATCCTTGTAAACTCAACGTAGTTGAATCTACCTTTTGGATCGACTGGGGCACCATGGAACATTTCATCACATTCTTGTTCAGTGAATCTGAAAAAAAAAAATTTAGTTTACACAATGAAATTGTTGTCATTATCAAGACTTCAAAATTAAATAGATATGGAATCAATGGATGCACAATGGAAAATTATTGATTGTGCATTTTATAGGACATTCTTGTAATCATTTGAATGCATAAATGTCATAATGTTCAAACCATTTAATAGGACAAAGCATTAAAATTTGATCTAATTGAAAAGTCAATTCTGAAAAAAAACCACAGGAGATTTCTAAAGTAGATTAAGCTAAACTTGCAAACATAATAATAAAAAATAAAGTTAACTCAATTTGGAAAACAAATCATTTAAAGCATCAAAAGAAATAAAAAAGAGAATGAAACATGGAACAAAAATTGACAATGAACAACAGGAAGAACTATAAAAGGTAATACAGGAAATCAGAAGACAATCAATAAAAATAAAACAAGAAGGAACAAATATTTCCTGAATATGAAAGAGCCTATCCCACTTTTATTGGATCATTTACAAGCTATTATTTCCTCTTCCAAAACAAGTTCTTTTTTGCTATTAACACTGAAAAATAAATTTTGAGACTCCAATAATAAAGCACATCTGCTGTTTAAAATACTCCATTGAGATACTGTGTCGGATCATTTCTACTTAATAATCATGATATATCTTCATAACATTTAACTGGATGGTAAAATAATTTCTGATACGCATATCCATTTAAATTGTCAGCTGGAGCTAACTTGAGAAGATTTTTGAAAAAATGGAAAACACCCATTAATTTAATATCTAACTTTAACATTCTGCTTTTGTTTTGAACAGTAAAAATTTATAACACCTTGAAAGTTTTGCAAAATAATACCGTAGATAGTGTTATCTCCGTCACCTCCCCTCCCTAACTTTGCCACCCTTATTTTAAAAGAGCTTTTTACTACATATGGAAAGATAAAAGGTCAAAGTTGTATATTTAACTGCCAAATAGATTCAATTGATATTTTCTGCAAAATAAAAAAGGGGGACGAAATTAGGGAGGGGGTGACGGAGATAATGCCATCTACAATAATGTTCTATGTTTCCAAGAATCTTATTTAAAGTTGACAGATCCCGAAATACCACAATTTCTTTTATCGTACATCTGATTCGCATACTCGGCTATTTTAGCTTGATGAATTCAATTTGCTTATTCCAGATGTTCACAAAATCAGTTAAATTATGGTTAGAATATTATGAATTTATGTTTCAATAGAAACAAAACTCCAAAGAAGAATACCACAATGCAATTATTGTACCTTAGGGGGACCCAAAATAGATTAATTTGTGAAAAGAAACAACTTTGATGCAGTTTACAAGGAAACAGCTGTACAGAATTACTTGAAATAAACAGATTTTTTTAACCGAAAACTTCAATATGTTCACCATATGGTATCTGAATAGTGTCATATAAATAAGAAAAAGGGTTATACCTGTCTCCCATAGTCATCAAAAGTTCCCTAAGGTAATCTTCTTTAATAAACCCAGTCTGATCAGCGTCGAAACAGGCGAAAGCGTTCTTTATAACATCTTCTGGATCTGTACCGTTTAATTTCTCTCCGAAAAGCGTTAAGAACATAGTGAAGTTAATTGGTCCAGGAGCTTCTTTCATCATACCATCTAAGTAGCTGTCTGGTGGATCTTTACCTAAAGAAGCCAACATATCGTGAAGATCTTCTTTGTCAATGAAACCATCACGATTTTGATCGATCATGTTGAAAGCTTCTTTGAATTCCTGGATTTGGGATTGATCGAACATAGCGAAGACATTGGAAGTTGCTCTTTGGGCTCTCTTTTTAGAGGCTCCCTTCTTGCTTTTCTTTGCGGACGACATTTTGGTTGTGTGTAGTGAACAATTCCTGAGATGTGAACCGAAGCAAGTGCTGTCTGCTAACTTCTGTGACTCTTCCCTAGTTGAGTTCGTCAAGGAAAACAAAGTATGAACCCAGCCTACTTGTTTTCTATCTTGAAGAAAGGAGCATAATAGACAATGACCAAATATGGCATTCTAATTGATAAGCCGCCTGATGAACAATCGGAAATAATCATTTGGACGCATAATCAGCATAAATTACAAAAAAAGTTTCTAATTTATGCGAAACTTCAAGATGGTAGCTTTGATTTGTAAACAAACAGCTTTCGAAACGTCACAGATCCACGGCAGCTGCTGGATAGCCGAGAACGATAAAAACATTGGCTAATAACTTTAGAAGTCAATTCAATTTTCATGTTCCCAGATAGATTTTTGATAAAAAAAGGTCTGTTTTGTCTCTAAAACACAGCTCTTGCTTATCTCTCAGGGGTTTCAAACGATCTCTCTCCTCATGAAGCTATTCCTTAATTGTTTTCATTATTATAGCGTGAAAGGATGCTAGGAAGATATCGTTGTCATTTTCTTAGCCTACAGCCAAAAGTAAAAAACGAAAGAAGGATATTTCAAATAAGACCCCAAAATACACGAATTCCAAAATGCACTGGACAGTCTATTACCTTATGGATTCCTGTGAAAAAGTGTGTTCAGTTTTGGCGAAAATCCGTCATGTTGTTTCCGATTTCAGTGGTCGATCCAGTGGATTAAGTCGCAGATAAGTGAGTAATCTGAATTTTGAAACTTCGACGCGAACGCGTCTATTATAAGCCCTAATTTAAGTATGTTTGCTTTTTAAAAGTAAATCAGAAAAACTTTGCAAACCAACCCCTGGAAAGGATATGGCGGGGGCTATAGCAAAACAGGAAGTACGTATCGAAGATAGCACCAAGAGCAAAAAGCTCATTCTAGCTCAGACACTTTCATTCTGCGTCTAAAAAGAAGCAGTTGATGTCCATATGGAAGTATAAAGTCATTATTATCGTAGTTTTTTCTAAGGTTTTGAAACGAAAGCCAAGTGTACAGTCTGCTGTAAGGCTTAGAGAGAGCAATACTGTATGATGAAATTTTTTAAGCTTTAGTGTACAATTGACAATTTGAACTTTTGGAAAATATAGGCTGCAAACTGAATATGTTGCATATAGGGATTACAGAAGAAGAAGCAAACAGTACCATAATAATTTTATTGTGAGTAAAAAAGATCGTAATTTTATATTTGATCTAAAAAAGTTACTTAAATAATATGTACAGAATCCCTATATCCTGATATGAGTGTTGGCTCAATTAGAGGGAATAATTAATTTAAAGTCTATTAATGATGTGAAAAACTTCCAAACGATCGAACTTTGAGAGTTAATGAATCATCTATTGTTTCGTGTCACGTAAAATGCTGCAGAGCTTGCTTGACGCTAAAAAAAAAAAGAGAAATCATGAAAGGAATTTAGTTGAACATTTGGCACACACTTTGGAAAATACATTTCCTTTTTCACCCAAAACTCTCTTAGTTTGTTTCCATGAGGTATCGAAGACACTTTTAAGAATGAAATTGAAGATTTTGAGTCAAAGATTGTAGCAGATCGTGGCCCCAGGTTGATGGTAAATTTCTTAGCTTGAGATAAAGACAAATCACCTCATCATCTGATTTCGAGCTGAGTATACGACGTCACAACGAATAAAAAAAGAAGAGAAACTGGGCAGAGAATGATTGACAATAGAAAGGTTTCTTTTGTTCTAGACCCCATTCTTTTGATACGATAACTGACCATTATCAAAAAGACATAATAAAACTCATTTGGAAGAGATTTTGAGAGATTATAATTATCTGATCATAACAAAAGAATAGAGTGCAAGAACAGTGCAAAAAGAAAGCGTAATGTTATGACCACAACAAGGCCCCTTAAACAACAAATGTAAGACTTATTATATCCCTTAATCAGCACAATCAATAAAAAGAATCTAATTAAGTCGGGATAATTACAACATTAGGGGGTATGTCAAGTCACAACAGCTGTCCAAACTTTTCTCTATCATCATCAAGCTCTTCCAAATGTCAAGAAAAGAACCAAATGTGAAAAATGTGTCCGTTTTCCAAGCCTATCAGTGTATGCTTCGTCAATTTTGACAATATCCACCCAACAGGCACAGAACGTTGTTTTAACGTCCACACATCGTTGTTTCGATGGCAGAGAACGTAATGTTGAAATGACGTCGTGTGCCTGCAGGGCATCTAGGGTGTCGTGTGTAGCAAATTAAGGGAATTATAGCTTACCGGTCGAAAAGGTTAGAGTTTGGTGTTGTGAGAAGAGTTTGTAGTTGTTTTTCAGCTCCAAGTTCTCGTAGTTTTGTTTGTCTATCAGATATTTCGGCTGGACTGCCCGTTGAACGCATCAAATTCGTGATACAAAATACACTTGCTACTTGTAAGTGTTCTACCTTGCTTGAAATGTAACCGATCACTTTGCTGATCGTCTCCAGATCCTCCATCAGCAGGTTCTTAGCCAAGCACCCGTTAGCAATATTGGAAAGCAGACAAAGAACCTGTTTAAGAAAGACGAAATTTAGTGAAAATTAAAACAGAAATTAGGCCTTGTTAGAAAAGGAAGCACCCTGAATAAAGGATGTGTTAAAATCGGAGAAAGTTATAAACGATCGTTTAGATTGTTCTATGGCTTTGTGCAAGCCTACGTTGAAGTAGTTATAAACATCTGGTGGCCAGTCTAACGGTTCAAGTTGATATTTCAAGTCGATATTTTTATGGGAGGTTACTTAAGCTATAACAATGAGCGTCTATATGTCAAATAAAGTTCATTGATCGACAGTTTGGGTGCCAGGCACAAAAGGAATTTAAAACGAGACATCATATGGCATATCAAACAAGTAAAAAATTGCTTTTCTCAAAAGATAGAGGACGACATTTTTGAGTAAATCACTGATTAGCGTTCAAGCTTTTTTTTCTTAAAAAAAAAAGAGAGAGAAAATTCTTTTTGAAAGGCTAATTGTCATTTAGTGAAGGGTTCATCCTCGTGATAATCCTTGCTATACCATTCAATATTGCAGAGAGAAAAAAAACATCATCGGTACTGCTTAGCAAATCAAACATAAGAGGCTAGTTCCTTCAGTGAGATCTCTGCACACAAAGAACATTACAGCAAAAAAGAACCTTTTTAAACGGTGAAAATGTTAAGCTTCTTATAACCAGGGTTCACTATCTAAAACGTTCTTTCTCGCGCAAACAAAATAGAAACAAGAAAAGGTTGGGGTTAAATATAATAAGACAGGTGGGACTGACACTACAGGGCTATTGCAAAATTCACAGCAAGCCTTACGTTAAGCTGCCAAAAGAAATTGATATTCGGTTCAATAATGTATTAATACTTTGAGTGATTTCTAGAAAGATGATACGACTAGTTTGAAACAATAAAGGTTCTAAGACTATCTGTCTTTGAGAAGCTGATAAGAGAACCTACCTTATCGGACAAACAAAATGTCGGACAAAGTGACGAAAAATAAGTCCGACGAATAATTTAGTCCGACATTGTTTTGTCCGATAAGGTATACTGTTGATAATAAATGTTATGCCAACACGCATATGTTGGTATAAGAAATTCAAAAAAGAAACGACAACGTTTTTTTATACTATGGCTGAGAATGGATTGAAGCTGAATTAGAAAATTGTTAAGACGTTCAATGAAAAATTTAGATCTCAATGCAAGTGTATCCCGGTAAATACAGAACGTCTTTTAAACGTCATAATAACGCGTCATCATAACGTTAAAACAACACATGAACGTCATATGTTTGCTGGGATAGCTGTCAAAATTTTAGGAAACTGTATACGCTTGTGAATTATATACTCCCTGTAATTGACGAGGAAAAGTTTTTAAGAAAAAACGCAACAAACTCAAGGGTGGGTGGGTACCTGTTCTTTGATTCGTTCGTTAAGGTGGTCGTTCAAAGCAAGCGGTTTGACTGCCTGTAGAATTTCTTTACCGTGTGAAGCCATCAGGTTGTCAATGTCCTGCTGAAGAAAAAAATACCAATGATAATTCGTGAGAAAATACGGATAAAGAGAATGATGAAATCTCGTTGGAAAGATCGTGTAGAGTGAATGACAGGGAAAAAATGTAAATATACGGAAATAGGGTTTTCGGAGGCAAAAAAATCATTTTAAAATGACATTATAATGGCAATATAAAAAAAGGAGGAGACGCTTGCTTTTCATTGGGTATGCTCTTATGTAAAGTTAGGTGTTTTCCAAAAAGAAATGTCAGTGATATAAAACAGTTCTTTTGATACAGATCAATAATTCAAAAGCTGTTTACAGAATCCTTTTTGATAGTAACAGATTTTCATTCATTTTATCGAATATATAATATATCTATACGTAGACGATCTCTTCAGTTCTACACCCTAGAATTATTGATATCCCAACTTGAAAAGTTTTGAGAATAATTTCATATTCTTTTAAATCTCTTTTCATCTTGAATCTAGGAACAACATGGGCTCTTTTTGGTTAAAAAAAACCAAGGAATAATAATTCAGGATACCTACTATACAGATTTAAATCAATTTAATTTTCAATAAACTTTCAACAACCCCACCCACTCACTAAAGCGTATGCATCTATCATCACCCAAATGTCTTCCTGTTAAAAAAATCCTCTTTAAAATATTCCAAAAGAGCTAAGCCGTTAATAAAGTCTGATTCGCAAATCCAATTTTACACCTCATAAGATGTAGTGTATAAAGCTGACATTTTGCACCCCTAAAATACGGAAAGGTTTTAAACTTTGAAAAGAATTCCTTGGCATATTACATGTTGTCTGGAAAAGGTTACTTTGCTAGCGTCTAACACCTTTAATGTCAGGTACGATACCTTTCAACCATTCCATGTTTCTTTCCCCATAACTCTTACTAAAATGTTCATTGTATAATATGAAATGGCATACTTCTTTTTCGGTGAGCAGATTGCGTAGAACACCAAGAGCTTTGACTGCGACGTCGACATCACTCGAGTTCAACAAACTAAAATGAAATAAGAAGCAAAGAATGTTCATTACTCCAAGCTTTTTGGAAAGGAAAATCTACTCGAGTCAAAGTTGCCTGGATAGTTTATAAAGAGTTTAAAAGAGCATTTGTTCAATTGGTATAGCACCACGTATCCATGTTCAGTTCAGTCCGTGGCTACATATAGTGTCGCCTAGCCGTGGGTCCCGTGAAGACAATCAAAAGACTGCCTAAAAGACCTAGATTACTTGGCGATCCACGTAGAACATTGAGTCTATATCTAGTTAAACTACGAAACTGGTGGTGGTTTCTTCACTCAGTTTGCAAAAAGGTTCCGGTTTAATCGGCTACATATATAAGACGTATCTTCTTGATGCTTAATCTACTTAATCAAGGAACAATAGCCAGCTTTTAATGTGTACAAGTCAAATGAGGGCAGGGTTAACAATATTAGAAGGATGTGATCTCTCAAACTTTCGCAAATTATTTAAATTCTTTAAATGAGTGAGAGATCTTTTACTCTTTTTGTTAACCCGATTTCTTTGCGTATAAAGAACATTATGAATCACTTTCCGAACTTCAACAGTAAGCCAGTATGCTGTCCTTTACTATAACACTTCACTACCGTATTACTTCGAACGAAAGCCTGGAGCGTTTACTATTTCTTTTGAATTAAAAAAAACCCTCCGTGTTTATTCGAGGGGCCGTTTTAAAGAAGAAGGATGTTGTTCGAAGTAATATGGTATAGGTATACTGATATATAGTTTCAGTGGTTGTTTTTCTAAGCTTAATGCCTAGCCCCCATGGTTTTGTTTGCAGAAAAAATATTCTCAGGATAAACTTGGGGTATACAGTTGACTCGCTCTAATTCGAATCCAGAGGGGAAAGAAACTTTGTTCGAATTATAGAGAGATTCGAATAGTAGAAAGTCTCTGTAGTAGAAAGTCTCTTGACGGTGACTTTTATTT
>JAUJPO010057992.1:0-13786 GCA_032270745.1 Tiaropsis multicirrata
TTTACCTGATTTTCTTGACAGCTTTGATGACACATTCTCTGTTGACATGCGCATTGAATTGAAATTCGGTTTTCACGCTGGTCGAATATGAAATGGCTGCAACTCGCGTTGTTGATGGTGATACACTCCAGAAGTTTAACACCTAAAACAATGGTGTAAGGTAAAATAGTTAGTTGTTAGGCCCAAGGGGGGCAAAAGGGAAAGTGAAAACCCGTGGGTCACTAGTCTAAGAATCTAGAGGACTAAAGATATTATTTGTTATAAAGATATTTCAATTTCGGAAAGCCAAAATAAGAATTTCGCGGCATTTTAATTTCGCGATCCAAGAGAAAAAGTGTATTTGATACTAGAATTTTGGTTTAATAATTCTGTTTTTTAATGCAAAAAAAGTTCCAAAAGCCGGATTTATTTTCTCAGTGAAATCGTATTTTGCGGTATGTTAATTTCATGTAAGAAAGTAGCAGGTATGTTTAGGCCAAAAGTCACAGACTCTCATTGATTGTCATTTCCGGGGGTTAGCTTTACTTTACCTCCTCAATGAATTTTATAGAAAGTTGGAAATTGGTTCTACCAACACTTCCAGATCGATCGATGATGAATGTCAAGTCCACGGCTGGTGCAGGGCCTGGAGGATAATAATGAAATATTGAGATATGAAATAAGGAAGATAGAATACAGCAAGAATACAGCTCGGTCTATTACATATAAAACTGCGCTGCGGAATTTGACATCACTCTGGAAAAAAGAGTAGAACTCGGATTCTATTGTTGTTAAATTCCGCAGCTCTAACGAAACGCTCTAGTCAAAACGAAAGTTTTCACCCTAGCATTTTCATTTTCAGCTTTTCAATGTTCTTCAGTAAAGAAAAGCTCTATAAACTACCAGCGGTCCAATTCGTATTCAATTAAAAATATTTTTGTTTCATGATTCGACGCAGTTAAAAATAAGAATTTTGGTCCTGGTATTTTAAAATTTATATCTTTCAATCTTCTTTAAATGAAGATTTTATACTTTTTCGCAGCCCTTGCGCTGTCACATTCTGAAACGTTAAGAACTAAAACTCTGCATTGTTTTTGGGACGGGGCGACTGTTTTATCCCGCAGCGCTGTGGTTCTCTGCAAATAGACCGAACTGGTATGAAAACTACCCCCGTCGTGCAAATATTTCGTATAATTAACAGAATAATTTTACGGCTGTGAACCAATTAGATTCGAGTTGTAAATAAATATCCTCAATTAAAAGTATACAACTATCTACACGTCTGCCGTTAAAATGTTCCATTATCAAATAAAATTACGTCATAAACGTCGAAAATGAACCCGGCAGACACGACAAGTTTTTCCAACGTTGCTTTGACGTCTTTTCAACATTGAAAAAACGTCTTTTGTCTGAACTTGGGGAGACTTACTTGCTGATTTTCCGCTTGCCCCTGGCCTTCCTTTTTGGCCTGGTTGTCCTCGTGGGCCCCCACGTCCTCGGGTCACAGGTTTTGCGATTTTCAAGAAACTGTTTTCAAACTTCTTTGCTGTCTTGGCTACGGATGATATACCTCCCTGTGCTAAAAAGTAAAATATAATTATTTTGTAAGGAGTGGTTTCAGTAGCGTTGAAAGGGATGGCGCAAAATTTGTGTACAGGGCATTTATCAATTTAGCCTCAGTCAGGTGTTCTTATTGATTTTTTTAATAAATGAACCCAAATTGCAAATAATAATAAAAATGCATTGTCTCGAAAGTACCGTGATAACAGATTTTTTATCTAAGCGTGAAAAATCCTCCCTTGCAGTAGAAAAAACTTTTATTTCTTAATTTCAGCCTTGGCACGTTCTTGAGGTATTCTTAATTTTCGAACAAATTTCAGACTGAATGTTCTTATTTAGACAACGTTTAGACAATAAAAATTACCTGGAATCGCCAACGTTAACAAACCAAAAAGGTTAAAAGCAACAACAATGGCACACTTCATAATTGTCAAAAGTTTCTGAAATAAAAAAAAATGAAAAAAATAAAAAAATAAAGATAAAGACAATAAGATCAAGACAAGAATAAAATAATACTTTTATCGTACAAATTTTCAAACTTTTGACCGGTAAAGATGTTTTTGGTACAAAATTTTAGTCGGGGAAAATACGATTTCAACAGATTCTTTTCACTTTTTTTGTTCCACTGAAAATAAAACAAATGGCTATTACCTCTCTTCTGATTAAAATGTCTTTTAACGTCAAAAAAAATTGTTTTAGTCTTCAGCAAAAAGCGTCCTTCAATCAATTGTTTGTTTTTGAATGTAAAAACTAAAATTCAAGTGCTGACAGTTGATACACCGATGTACTGTGTGTAGTAGTCTGAATCTTTTAAATCGTCATTGATAAAGTGTTTTCTTCTCCAAAAAAAAAATCATGCTCTCTGAGTTGATGTTGAGTTGAATGAGGGGCTTTAAAAAAACTGTTCGTTCATTTTCACAACCAAAACCTTTTTAAGTTCTTTTTTAACCCACGCTTTTTAAATTGTGTTCAAAATATTATCTTTCATTGACTGTTGCAAATTGATATTATCCAAATAGGAAGTAAATAATATAAAACATCTTTCAACAACAACTAAAAAGTTAGACTGTACAGAAGGTACGGACAAAAAAATGTCGGACAAAAAAATGTCGGACTAAAGTGACGAGATTTTTTGTAGGTGACGAAAATTTTGTCCGACGCAAAGTTAGTCCGACATTGTTTTGTACCATAAGGTAGATGCTGTTGGCCTCGTTTTCCAAATTGCTGTGATGCTTAAACCTCAAGAAGCATTTTGAGCCGTTTTGTTTGGGAGTTCTTGAGTTGTCCTTTAGGAAATGCAAATTGATGTAATATCATTCATTTGTTTGGTCCCAAAACGCCGCCAAAGGAACGAATTGTTTTCTGGACCACCCGATATTATTAGCTACACGGTCTGTCTGCGACGGGTAGAATATGGGGTATATTGGGTCAATAAGAATCCATATCGGGCGAGTGTTTCAGCCAATGAGATCGCGAGAATCTTAACTGACTTGGGCGTATATTATTAGCAAGGGTTACGTAACCTCGCTATAAATGGAAGGAGTACGGCCCAAGTTGCGACCCGAAGTTGTAATCCCACAAGACCTAGGATTTAGAAAAGATTGGCTAGATTTTGCGAGATGACAGTTACGGGTCGTTCTTTGCCAAACTCCTTCGATTTATCTCGCTCAACATAACCTCGCTGTTAGTATTACCATTATTATTATAGTTTAAGTATCATGACGACGAACTGGTTTTGACCCGCAACCAGTAAAAACGCATCTGTATTTTCTAGAACCAAGGCTAGACGGCTCTCGAACAAAAAATTGTGAAAATGTTCGTTCTAGAACCAAAGCGGCTGTTATATCTACTTTTCTACACGTACTATCCCGTAGAGAAAAAGACCGGTTCGTCGTCGTGATTTATCTCTGATACTTAGCCTCGCTATTAGCACACCATAGTCTACCTTGGTACCTGGACTAGCCTGTAGAAATGTGCGATATCTAGAGCATGAGCAGTTTGTTAAGATCCATTGGTCGTCGTGATTTATCTCGGATACGTAACCTCGCTGTTATTATTATTCCCATAGGTTTGTCTAGAGGGTGAAATCTCTAAGGATATCATCATGAACAGTCTGTCGCGTGGTAAGAGGGCGTCCGGTGATATGATACCGTGGACAGTCAGTCAGCAGTTCAACGATCACGAGTTTGGTAATCTGTCCGGTGCACGGATTGTCCGCATCGCTACCCACCCGGATTTTCAAAAGGTAAGAAACCGCAAATGGGGCTTTATAATATTCCAGAGAAAAATTGTAACTCCTACAGGTCCTAAATTGTTTTCATAAACGGTAACCTGTTTTTATATTTCAGTTTGAAATTTTGCTGAATCAGCATATAACAGCAAAAAATGTTAAAAGTCTAAGTCAGCAGAATATCAAACTCGAATATCTTATGAAAACCCTGTATACTTTACCTCAAATCAATAGTACCATATAATTAATCTTTCAAATTGAGACAATGTCGTTCTTTAATACAAAAGTCTCTAAAGATTGCTTGAATAAAAGAGACAAATTTTTGTCTCGATGCTTCGTTCTCCAAACTTTGACAAAAATGCGGAACAACCTTGATATATACGCCTAACATGTGTTTTAAAAGATATAATTATGATGCAGTATCCAATTTCCATAGATGGGTTACGGTAAACGAGCCATCAAGCAACTGATTGAATATTATTCTGGAAATATTGTCAGTTTAAACGAAGAAGAGGAGGAAGTAGAAGGTGAAGCAAGCAAGGTATAATTTTTTTCCGGGATTCTCTAATAGACCTTTTCATAAGCTACGTCACAAACAACGACTGCCTCGTTTTCATACAAATAACAAGGTGATCTATGTCTCACGCTGTCGAAAATGTTGGGACATCGTCAACAGGGGTGCATGGTTTTATACTTATAAGACGCCTATATTATAAAACACACCCCCTTAAAAATATTATTTCTAGGTAACAGACGAAGAAATAGAAGGCGGGGACTTATTGGAGGAAACGATTAAACCGAGAAAAAATCTGCCGCCCTTGTTGTTAAAGTTGAACGAACGTAAACCTGAGCGCTTGGATTATCTCGGCGTGTCCTACGGCTTGACAAACAATCTGTTAAAGTAAGTCAGGCAGTGGGAAATTTATTTTCAGTTTTACTGTAGAGGCACTTCTCAAAAGACACTGAACGTTATTCCAATATTGTTTCAACGTCCAAATAGTGTTCTGCAACAATGTTCCGTGTCTGATGGGTTTGGCTGAAATTTTAGGCATATGAATAACATAAAAGGCATAGTGGTGTGGTGGTCATCGTTCTCGATTCTACGGCTCATTTGGCAAGTGAACACACCTTCGCCTGGGAAAATAAACAATATTATTTTCAAAACATATCTTCGCATATATTTATCCTTCAACATCTAAAGGGATTTTCAACTTTTTCTTTACTATGTTGAGCATTTTTTACAGCCTTAGTAATTCCTGTAAAAGTCAATCAATAACGTGTCGATGTTTTCCCCGTTTTTAAAACGAAATGTGAAGAAATGTTAAATTTTGTCCGACGAAAAATTAGTCCGACATTTCTTTGTCCAATAAGGTAATCGATAACTTTGAAATTACTTGGGAACGAGGCCCGCAAGTATTCTGTATATATGTCGAATATTTTAAAAATATTGGTAAGCAAATTTAGGACATTTTAGCTGATTTACAATGAATAACTTAATACATTTTGAGCAGTCTGGCAGGCTGCTTTTACCAAGGATTTTGGTTACGAAGATAAAGGCCTATAAAAAACTTGAAAGGAAACATCGTTGTAACAATCGTAATCAAATTTCGCTCCACCTTACGACTAAATTACCACTAATAAAAAATCATTGATTAGATGGATAGATAACCTCTCCTCATGGGGAATGGGTCCTACTCCTTTCGAAGTAGGACTTCCTCTTTTTCAAGTAGGAAGCATAGCGCTCTCCAGACATCACCGGCTCTGTGCGCTCGACACCTGACACTCGAACTACACGGGAGAGCATGCTGCTCTCGCAGGCGTAGAACCTCGACGTAAAATTAAGTTTGTTTTTCTAGAAATATTTCAATAATTATCTTTTTTCGCTTCTTTCGACAGGTTTTGGAAGAAGTCAGAATTTGTACCAGTTTATCTTCGACAGTCTGCTGTAAGCAACATCTCTGATGTTTGCCCGTTTTAAATTAGACCCCTTTCTTCATTTTCAGCTTGTTTTGATTTTCTCGCTTAGCCTTCTTTTCTGTATGGTCTTTTTTAATAAAATCTGGAATAAATGAGACAGAATTTTCTGGCGCCCCCGGTGGTACTAAAAGTCGTGGCTTCGCCTCCACAATTTGCGCTATTCGCTTCGGTCTATCGAAATGAGAGGGTTTTTTATTCCTTTCTTGAATAACCAACTCATTAGCGAAGTTAAAGGCCGGTCTCCACTCAGCGAGAGCAGCGTGCGCTTTTCATGTTTCTCTTTTCTGATTTGTCTCGGAGGTAACGAACTGACCTAGTTGCGAGAGCCGCGCGCGCTGAGTGGATACCGGTCTTGAGTATCCGAGATTAATTACGACGGGTCTTTACAGCTAGATAAATATCTCCTATGCTCTAGAAGGAAATTTGTTCTAGAACAAAGGAGATATTTATTAGCAGGTCAGTCTACCTTGCAACACGGGCTAGCCTGTAGAAATTTGCGCTATCTAGAACATAGGTTGTAAAGATCCGTCCGTCGTCGTGATTTATCTCGGATACTCAACCTCGCTAATGTTATCTTGTTAAAGATCCGTTCGTCGTCCAGTAAAAATCCGTATCACCCAGTTAAGGATAAAGGATATCCAGGTGGTCCGAAGTTTTCAATATCCCAGGATATCCAGGGGGTAAGAATCTGAAGACCAAGGATATCCAGGGGGTGGGGGTTCAAATTTTTCAACATCCTAGGATATCCAGGGGTAAGAATTTAAGGACCAAGGATATCCAGGGGGGTTCGAAATTTTCGGCACGGATACCCAGGGGGGTTGGTGTTAAGAAAAATCGACATCCTCAACAGTGAAGGGAATATGGATTTTTTCTGGAAAAGCCCATTCATCTCGGATACTTAAGCTGATACGAAGCAACGTCACTTGGTATATTTCTTTCAATGTTTAGAACGAATTAACCGGAGAGCATTCATGCATCATGCTGAAAGTTTTGAATGAAGAAAGTTCAACATCCCAAACGTCGTGGTTACACCACTACTGGATAGGTATTTCCCTAAGTTTGTTCCCATCGCTAGTCAAAAAGAGAGTGTACTGATTATCCTTTTTACTTTATATGGAAACCAACTTGAATAAGTTAACCTACCTTTTGTATCCGACACTGCCCCTGAAAATCACAAGTTTACCACCGGAAAATCACAAGTTTACCCCCGGAAAATCACAAGTTTACCCCCGGAAAACATCTGCGTAATCATTTTCTGAAACAACCCAATCAAAATAATTTGGCCGTGATTCAATGTTGAATGTTAGAAGACGTTATTTGCCGGGTTTGTGTTTATATATAGCAAGTTTTTGTCTTCACGACTTTCAGCATTCTCATTTCGTTCTCTTTCATAATCATTATTTTTATTTTCAGACTTCAGGAAAAGATTTTGCTCATTGTTGTCTTACGATTTTGGTACCTTTAAGTCAAGTCTTGGTTTGAGCATGTTACAAATGAAACACGCCAGCGATCAAAGCACCAAAAATAGTAAGTATGGGCATTTAACGTTGTATTAACTTGCAAAACTTCTAAACAACGTTGTTTCAGCTTCCTGAGAATGTTATTTGGACGTTGTTTCAGCTTCATGAGAATGTTATTTGGACGTTGTTTCAGCTTCATGAGAATGTTATTTGGACGTTGTTTCAACTTCATGAGAATGTTATTTGGACGTTGTTTCAACTTCATGAAAACGTTATTTGGACGTTGAAACAACGTCGTGTGTCTGCTAATACATTGCAATACAATGCACTGGTGAGAATGGAAAGTACATATTTCCCGGGTCGCCGACATGCTAAGCCAACTGGCACTGCTTATCGGTGTCCTATAGCAGACACCATCGGGAATTCGAATTGGTGTCCGGTGATTGGAGCTGTCCGCCTTTTGGAACGTTTGGTAATAAAAGCTCTAAATTCGGGGGAGAAATCTGTCCGCTAATCAGAGCTGGCCACCTTTTGGGGTGTCCGCTAATTGGAGCTTTGACTGTATATACCTTTACTCTCGAACAGCAACGGAAAAAAATGTGTATAATGTCCTATTCTGCAGTTTGATCTTTTTGGCCTCTTTTTGCACATCCATAGCCCTTTTTCAGACCTGGTAGGAACGTCATCTTTTTCACCTGGTCAATGAATCGATAAAGAAATTAACACGCCGTTTCATTTCTTAAAAGCTATTTGCCACCAGGATGCCTGATTTTGAAGTACATAATGCAAGCCATTTCCAGACTAGTTTAGCATCTAGACACAGGAAAATTATGAGAGATATAAAATAAAGTAAGAAAACCCGAAAAGTACGATTTCCATAAAAACTACAAGAATATTTATACCTCATAGTGGGCAGTGGGATTGGATGCCTCCCCTAAAACAGAACAATAAAACGCGAGAAATTTATGCCGTTAGAGATGAAATATACCCATACCTTAGTATGAATTAGGTGTCATTATAATTGTATCTCTTGCTGAGACGTTATAATAGATAAATTGATTTTTCGTTCCATCTTTTATAGTTTTATCAAAGGATGATCTGGAAATCTACCTTTCAAAGTACGATCTGAAGCGCTTGGATTTGTATGCACGAAATATGGCTGACTATCATCTTATCACTGATCTGCTGCCCACTGGTTTGTATCATTATTGATGGGCTTTTACAGAAAAAATACATATTCCCAGATTTTTTCTGGAAAAGCCCATTTCAACCTTGTTTTGTTTAGGAGAAAACTCTTTTGTGAAAAGTTTTTCTTCTTTTTGGTGATCAAGCAAAAGTTCAATTTGATGTGAATTATGTCCGCATGCATATTTAATTACTTGCAAAGTACATTGGTTACGTAAAGGAAAGAAGAAATCTTCGCTGAATTTTCTCCACTGGAGAGAATCGTATCTTATTGAGTAAAGTTGGAAAAGTTCTCTATTGTTTGTCTTAAAAACCCCATTAGAATAGTTTTTGCGGTCTGCAAAGTCGAGCAAAACCCTTACCATTTTTACAGAAGTTTGATGAAAAAGGTTTTTTTGTTTTGTTTTTATTTTTTGTTTTTATTTTTCAGTGTCGTCGCTGTATTTCCTGGAGAGATTCGATTTCCATTTATCGGTTGTTCAAATGGTGAGTTTAGTATAGTGGACATAAAGCTTTTTTAATATGAATTTATTTTCAAAACCAAAAAAATTAAAGATATGACTCCGAGTTTCATGCACTTTTGTTGTATAAGGCTTTGAGGTTAAAAATTTAAGAACATGTTAAGAACATTTGGAGGCTTTGGAGAATTAAGATTAAAGAAATAAGAACATTTTTTTCATTTTCAATTATTTACACATGAATTAGTTAAGAAAAATCTAAGAACATTTTACGGCTTGAAACCAAAAAAGCTAAGAACATTAGAAGGCTTCTTCGAATTTGGATGTTCTTATAAAACAAAACGTGTATGCTGCAAAGTACAGCTATTTTTTGTAATCCATAGAAAATTCGTGAAAAAAATTTGTTATATATTAAGGGGGGGGTTAGAACAGAATTCTAATAAACATGGAAGGGGGGGGGCACTGAACATTTAACAAACGCCTCCCTCCGCCCCTCCACCCTCTGAACATTTAACAAACGCCTCTTCCTCTGCCCTTCCACCCTCTATTTTAATGAAAACAAATTCCGATTTCTAGTATATTTTCTTTCGATCTTTTCCCATCACCGTCCAGACAAAAAACGCACTCAGTACATGTTTTACATTTTTTCTTTTTATTATAAGCATGATTGTGATAATCATATCGAGCACCAGATTGAACCCTTAACGATCTATTGATACAAGAATTTTTTAATACTATAGGACCTTTTTGCTACATTTATTTCTACAGGCAATCCTGCTTGGCATGGGACTGCAAAGGAAATCTGTTGAGAAGATGGAAAAAGAGCTGGAACTGCCTTCAACACAAATTCTCGGATTGTTCAACAAGATTATGAGGAAAGCTAACCAGGTAAAATTCAAGCTTTATCATTTTTTACCGTTCATCATTTTTGGAACGTTTGAAAGTCACAGAATCTTTTTTCCTGTTTTATGAGTTTAAGTAGGACGCCATTTTGCATTAGAATGATATTTAAGGTCACAAGATTTTTTAAGCAAATTTATTTTCTGAATTTACCTTATCGAAAAAAAAACATTGTCGGACAATTTTTTCGTCGCACCCAAAAAAACGCAAATTTTAGCCTAAAGAACTTTTTTTTTGGACCTTTTTTTCGTCGGATTAATTATTTGATTAATTATCGTTTGTTCGACATTTCTTTGTCCGATAAGATAATTCCTTTCTCAAGGATTGGTTATTATGCAACTCCAGACCTCTCAAATTTAGCAACGTGAGAGGTGACCTCACTACTTTGGGTGGGGCTCGTACCCACAACCTTCCTATTTGGAAACCATCTCCCTACCTCTTTGGACACTCTTTGTTATTTTCGGGATGAGCTGGATTTTTTATAACGCCGCTTCAAGACTGGTTAATTTTTATTCTTTGTTTATGCGTCCACAGCATATGAACTCCAGGTTGACCCCTATTTTCAAGCAAAAAAATCATAACTAGAAAATGTTTTTTAGCGATTGATTTCTTTTTGTTCTTTTTATTAGTTCTTGAACAGCATAGTTGAAGCAGACATAGAGAAGACGCTCATGCCCACCAAAGCTACCGGAGTTGAAATGGAACCCACTGCTCAATCTCTTAAACAAGAACTAGTATGTATAAAACGTGGAGACTTTGCTGCTTCTTTTTTTATGATTCTGATAAAGAGAATTAGCATGGGTGCAGCAGTCAAATTAAATTTCCCATACCTCCACGTGAATGACAGTTGATAAAAGAACCGATCATTTACATTTCCTTGTATTTTTACTAAAACAAAATTTTGACATTTCTCTTAGCCGAGGAATAATATAGTAAAAGCGTCCAGCGACAAAAATCTATTTTAGCCCCATTGCTTTGACGCAAGAATTTTCAAGATTTCTTCGCTTCGCCTATACCAAAACTGTACAGCTGATTGTTCAAACATTTGTACAGGTTATGTACAACACGCTGGAGAACAAATTGTTCTCGTAGGCAAATAACCTCAACACGATGGAGAAAAAAATCCGTACCTTCTAGTCTTGAGGAAGTAACTTTTCAAAAATTACATCCCCTTGGATTTAGTGCCAAAATTCTTGGACGTCCTGGATTTTCATTTCAAGGATAGAGACTTTTAGCAGTCATACCTTTATTTTCACACATACATCCCCTGGAAGTGTCCGACTTCCTCAACTAGGGTGAAATGGACTATTTCTGATATATGTACCCACAATCCTGTGTATCAAGTCCCTTTGCAACACGGACTACAAAGACTATTTCTATTTTTTAGGCAGAAGTCGAAAAAGAATACCAAGGCCAAAAACAGAAGGAAAAGGAAAAAATGAAAAACTTTGATCTTTCACAGTGAGTTTTACTTTTCCCAAAGCTTTGGTACTTGCTTGGTCAGATCTTACCAGTAAATTTTCCAAAAGGGAATTAAAGATTGAAAACAGATTATCTTCAAAAATTGAACTTTGGAATTCTCCGTAGATATCTGCTATAGACTATGGACAGGGTTTTTTACTTAAAATATTTCTATCCCCCTTCTAAAATCTATAGAACTTATATAATTAAAGTGTTTGTTCTCATTGATTTGTCTTCCTTCTTCACAGGTATGAGATCACAGGATCAAACGAAGAATGGACGAAGACGTTGGGTAACACCAAAACCCTCACCAACGTTAGCATAACCACGTAAGTATCTTCACGTTACAATGCTATTTCGTGTGGCGTAATCAAAGCGTTAACGTTGTGCTCGCGTCAACCTCTTTCTTTAGCATGCAAACTTTGGCCACTATAGTCCTGGAAAGTCGTGAAATTTGACCAAAAGGCCGCCACAGTGGTCCGGTTACCCCCCCCCCCCCCCCCGAACGCGTCGCTAATTGACGCCAGGTAACACATGTCTGATAGAAGATCCACCACAGTAGTTATGTTACCTCCCGCGTCGCTAATTGGCGCCAGGTAAACAGGTCTGATATAGAAGATCCACCACAGTGGTTAGGTTACCTCCCGCGTCGCTAATTGGCGCCAAGTAATAACTGGTCTAATAACAGATGAAGAACCAGTCTTGGAGTTGGAAGTGAATTGAACCCGCCCAAAAAGAATAAAAACCATTTTTTAAACACCCAAAATAATGTTTTTTTTTTTTCAGGACGAAAGAAAAGCTGAGTAAACGAAAATCCACTGTAAGTTATTGGATATTTTTGATATTTCATATTCCACTAAACTATAATCCCTTTGAAAGTGACTAAAATTTTGTCCCACAAAAGAAATTTGGTTCAAGAGGGTATGGAGCTGCCAAATTGAGCCCATTGAGGTTTTAAGTTGTAAAGTCTCTTAAACGAGTTTGGAGAACGAAGCATCGAGACAAAAATTAGTCTCTTTTATTCAAGCAATTTTTAAAGACTTTAGTACTAAAGAACGACAATTTGGCAGATGAATTATATGTCAAAGCAGTATTTTAGTAGGACAAAAGTAATAGATCTGCGGTTTTTTCGGAGCCCAGCAGACACGGAACGTTGTTTAGACGTCAAGTAGACAACGTTGCTTCAACGTCAGAACGTTATTTGGACGTTGAAAGAATGTTGGGAAAGACTTTTTCTTCATTTCATTTCAGATTATAACCGATGAAGGCGACGGGGAATCGAAAATGAAAAAGAAGAAGAAGACGAAGAAGAAACACTCTTTATGAAGAGATGATGACAACCTTATTTTTTAACTAGAACTATTTTTTAAATGCTTGGTTTTTCTATAGCAACCTCGTCCCCAGAGTATTCTCTGCGCTTTTCGACATTTTTGTATGACGCGTCAAACAATACCAGGACTATATCTCGAGCTATATCAAAAACATCAAAAGACGCGTGATGAGGCCTGGGAACGAGGTTTAATAACGAAACGAGGGCTAATAACGAAATGCTCAAATGAAAAATGAAATACTATTTTCACGTATACAGAAACTTTTTCGTCGATTTTCGTAAATGACCGATTTTTAGTTTGCAATTGCAAATTACCTTTTCATAATTTACGTCACGAGCAACGACTGTCTCGTTTTGAATTGGGCGCTATGGTAACCGAATCCCAAGGGAGCATATCAAAACTTGACTCTATTCATATATATGTGTCATTTTGAGTCTCGTGAGACATAATCACCTTGAAAATTGTATGAAAACGAGGCTCGTGACATAATTTATGAAAAGATCAATTGAAAGTGTTCACGCAAAGAATTCTTTTTCGGGAGATTTGGGATTGAGATTTTTTTTTTCGAAAACAACCACAAAGACAAATGCAATCTCGTTTCAGTCAACAACTCGGGAACCCTTCGGGACGCCATTTTCCTTTTCACTGAATCACAGCAAAGTTTGTTTGTTCGAGTGACGTCGTATATGCGAAGCACGAAGGACGAGTTGCGTTTTTACATCGAAAGAAATGGATGAGAAAGTAGGGAAAGTATAAGTGGGGAAATATTTATTAAACAAGAAGCCAATTACTGACTGACACTATTCTTGTATTCTTGCAGCGGTATGTGCTGACGTCAGCGTTTCCATGGCAACTCTGCAATTTGTATACGGGAATGTATTAGGGAAACAGAAAAAACAACAGTGATAAAGTGGTACATTATACTTAAGAACTTCAACATGGTGTTAGGCTGTGGTAAGAAGCTAATTAGCATGTACCAAACCCTACTTCTTTATGTAGCAGGGTTTGTTACGTTTAGAAAGATTTTGTGTGCAAGCGTGTTTTCAAAAAGTTGATTCTAACGTTAATTGTTTTTTACAAAAATGCATGATTAAAAATAACATTTCATAAACAAAGAAAAAATTTAAAATGCGTGATGAATCTCCATTCCAGATCTGGGGTTCTGGCGAACCATGAAGGTAAGAAAAACACATGGAGAATCAACTCTTCCGTAATAGCCTGCACGGTCATTAAATTCTTTATAAA
>JAUJPO010058003.1:0-13785 GCA_032270745.1 Tiaropsis multicirrata
AATAAAATTAATGACCAGATTATTTCACTGGTGTAAGCAGAAATATTATAAACAATCAACCGAACAGTTGGTCAGTAATTTTAGGCTTATAGCATAAATTTAAAGACCGTAAATAAATATCTGGGGAAAGAAACAACATATGCAATTTTCCGCGACTTATTAGCGCTGATTCAGTTCGTCTAATATATTTATCTTAACCAATGAAAATATGGCTTAGTAATGTTCACAACTACACAAAACAACAGCACGCTCGTGCGACTTTGATACAAAAGAAAAATAATATGGGAATTCCAATGATATGGTTGCTTGATCAATAACTATTTTGACATGAATATTACATTCTATTATGATTTTAAATCTTGACAATGGATGTACAGATGTATGACGTATTTTCTCAGGCTTTTATATTGGTTTTGTTGATCCACTTGGATCGTATGATAAAGGTTTGTTTATGTTTGACTTTTTAAATAGAAGACTAGAAAATCTGGCTGACGGAATTGAGCAAGGCTGACGGAGATAGGCACTTTTACGGTACGGAATATACGTTTCCATGTTATTTATCCCCTTGAGAGATCCTAAGCCAAAAAATTAAGTAATTTAGTTATTTTAATGTTCTTGCACACTTTCGTTTTTAAAGCCTACATAAAGTACGTTTCGGTAAAATAGACAGTGAAAAGTATGGCAGATTAATGCAATGTATCACCCGTTGACAGTATTTTTCATGTTGTTTGGTGGTTCCTGAAGATTCGCTGGGTGAAAAAACTTCATTTTAGCCTTAAAATGTTTACAAGAAATATTTCATATCGTTTAGAATCATTCAAAATCGCTGGTTCGTTTTATCATAAATTGCAACTAAAAGTTTTTGGATATTTTTTGCTTATGATTGTTCAAAAGCCGCCTGACTAATGATTTTTTTTAAATAATTGAGTAAAAAATGTAGCGTTTTGAGGTGTTTTTTTTTTATTGTGTTCGATTTTAATTGTTAATAATTATTAAATTCACAGAAAACAATTGACATCAATCAAAATGGTTTTAAAAGTATTTCAACAGGTTCGATCTATTTTGACGATAAAATATCAACATCGTTCAATTTTCAATGTAAGTTTTTTGTCTTTTTTTCTTGCGTAGGTTCAATAATATTCTTCTTGCATACTGTATATACTCTTTTATTTTCAGTAATTTTTTTTCAGAATTTGGTCTTTAATAATATGTTTTATTAGATATTTGATTGTTGCAAACCCCAGGATAAAAAATCAACATAACCTATTGGATGAAACAGTTTGAAAGTAATAAATGGCCTTAATCCAAGTTTTTATTCAGACAAAATTTTACTCGGATAAAAGTTTAGGTATAGGTATATAGTTGTGGTACTGACCCAGTGCCGAAAATGTGTACTATCTTGTTTCTGAAAATTTGACCCAGACCACCACCACTAAGTACCATGGTACAAAGTTGAAATTCTCATTCAGTAAAGATTATTGAATTTTGATCGAGTTTTGAATATTAAATTGTGTCATCAATTATGACATTATTTTGCCTTATTTTATAGTAAATAATTTTATGGACCCTTTTAATAATCGTAACAGTAGAACGGTTTCGGAAAGTCTCTTAAAAGTTGTCCTTATAGCTTATAGCTGACCTACTTTAAAATTAGATCAATGAGGGAAAGTAGAAAACAGTGGAAATTGCTCTATTTTGTAGCAAGTACTTGCTTGTTCCCTGTTATTTTACATACATACCACCATTTAGTCCCTTGGTACAAATATTTTTCGATTAATAAGGACCACCATTTAGTACCATGTTTTTCCCTTACCTTTTCGGACACCTACCAACTTAAAACTTTGTTATTCGATTAGTTTCAATAGCATTAACTTAATTAGCATTTAATTAACATTTCAGCTATTTCACAACTTTCCTCAACATTCACATTCACAAAGTCAAGTCTTATTAAATTCAAGAATCAAATCAGAACCTTCTAAAATTTTGGCGCTAACCAAGAGAACAATAACTACAGAGGCTAAGAAGACGAAACCAAGCAACCGTGGACCCATTGGTTGGGCATCGCTAGCAGTGTTCATGGTGACGGGAGGTGGTATTGTTGCTTACGTTCGTTATGAGAAAGAAGAAAAGCGTAAAGGTTTGTCAAGTGTTTTCTTTCCTTTTAGAAGGCCTAGGCCTAATTCCGGGGGGGGGGGGGCACTCAAGGTAAGTAAACTATCCAGACGTGCGGCCCTTAAGGGTAGGTTTTTTGAGGTTCTGACAAAGCCTAGGTACGCCCAGGTGCAATGTAAGGGTAGGAAATGTGAGATAATTTAGAAAGTCTTTCCTAAATCTTTGCTAAAACTGTAAGGGTCGGTTTTTCAGTAAATTTTGCAGTGCACTGTAAGGGTCGGGGTGAAACTCCGATTTCTGTCCGAACGTATGGTAGTTTTAAGATCGAGTGCCCCAATTGAATAGCACACGCCTAAAAGTGTAAAAGAAAGCAGATATTCTTGTATAATATGCATGATATACAGTATATAGTTCTACAAGCTGGCGAAGGCTGTTTTGTTATTATATTAATTTCCATTGCTACAAACCACAGATATCGGGCAGATATCGTGTTCTGAAGTTGTAGCTATTATCCGTGCATTGTCAGCACGCCGGCGCAAGACCAAGATCCTACCCTTATATAGCCGGCTAGAACCTTTAAAAAAGGTTCCAAGAAGTCTTAAGCCTAATATGTTTTAAAGTTTAGTCAAAATTTTACTATATTTTACCATTACTTTACAGCCAAAGAGAAGCAATTGAAAAAATCAGTCGGAATGGCTGCCATAGGAGGACCCTTCGAATTGGTAGACACAAACGGAAAGACAGTCACAGACCAAGATTTTGTTGGCAAATGGGTCTTATTATACTTTGGGTTTTGTCATTGTCCGGATATTTGTCCTGACCAACTCGAAAAACTGTCCACAGTTGTAGAAAAATTAGGTATTCAATACATATTTAAATACAGCGCAGGGCGTACTTGGGCAAAACTTGTTGCTGGGTATATGCAAGGGTCGGTTTTTCAACCTTCCAAAGTCTCATAAAAAACCAAAAGAGTCGGTAAGGGTCGGTATTTTCGAAGTTCAAAACTTTTTAAATTGGATGCAAAATCTACCAAAAAGTCTCTCTAAGGGTCGCCTTTTTGGCAATTTGAGACAAAATTTTCCAAAAAGTCACTCTAAGGGTAGCTTTTTGACAAAAATTCTCTCACTAATAGTCGTATTAGAGGGGGGGATGGGGTCCGCACATGCCTGTCATCCCTCAGCCCTCAGCCCTAGTACCCCCAGGGAAATACCAGTCATTCAATTTAGTCGTTATTAAATTACTAAATTTTACCCTGTTCTTTGGGGTTCTGTTGACCCTATCAGTCAAGTCAATCAATCTGCTCGTGTGTATGGCACTTTTTCTGTTGTCTTTTGATCTAGACATGAACGTGACGCGGATGATCTTCTAATTCTTGGGACTTAATACAAAAGGTTTTATACTCAAAGGTTTTGACGGAGAGTATTGATTTCCATATAAGGAATATGAACAAAGCAGTGACCTCCGTCAAAATTTCTGAGGACCTTCTGTACTGCTATAGGTTTGAATAAGTGCAAAAATATTAAGGGAACCTAAATAAAACGTTGAAGTTAATGATAAATATTTATGGTCGTCTACTTCTGAATTTCTTTGATATAGGGCTTTTCCAGAAATAAATTGTACACCCACTGTTGAGTTTATTCATTTCCTGTCAGCTCATAAAATGTTGTGGATTGCCGAGGGGATACGTCACACCAAAATCTGGGCAAAATGAGTCGACATCCTGAGGGGGTAATATAAAAATGTTTAGAAAATGTTGGAAATTTAAAGGGGTCGAGTGAGTGTTGGTCTGGAAATCCAAGAGTTAACTCTCGGAAATATTGAAAAGCCCTTTTTTTTTCGTCAAAAATATGAAAATATGAAAAGTTAAAATCAAATATGAAAGAAATAATCTCGGTCGCTCATTTTGTTGTTGTTAGATTCCTTACCAAATTTACCGAAGCTTCAACCCATCTTTATAACTGTGGATCCACATCGAGATACCGTTGCTGCCGTCAAAGAATATATTCAAGGTACAAAAACTCTTTCTTCTGGATATAGCCGCAAAAAGAAAGTTTTCGGCTTTTAGAACTAATCGAAAATTGAGAGACTTTGCAGGACGTTTTCTCTGAACTGAAACCGTCAACTTTTGTTTATTTCAAAAGCAAGTTCATCGACTTTGAAGAAAATGAAGTTTCAGCAGCAAACTAAATCTTCAATTTTCTACATGTCGTTCCAATTGAAATCATTTCGTTTCATTTCGAGTTTAGTTACCTTTGTTATTAAAAGGGAATTTTTTTGGCGTGCTATAATTTGATTCGCCATAAAATATAAAGAGATTTGGTAAGAACCTTTATTATAATGTGTTCACTCGTTTCTCTCTTCAAACAGCCAAATCAAATTTATATAAATCAATTCTTTAGATTTCCATCCACGGATGATCGGATTGTCCGGTACCGAAGAACAAGTGAAGAAAGTGTGCAAAGCGTATCGTGTTTACTACTCCGCTGGACCCAAAGATGAAGATGAAGATTACATCGTAAGTGCTTGATTCACTCCCCCTCCCCAGTCGACACAGAATGTTGTTTTAACTTCAAAACAATGTTGTTTCAACTTCAAAACAATGTTGTTTCAACGTCAGAAACGTTATTTTGGATGTTATGAACAATGTTGAAATATGCTGGTTTAGTATTTTAGAAATTGTTTATAAGCAGGCATGGGATCCATAACTGCAATGTACCCAGAGTAGAATGTTTTGTTTTTGTTTTAAAAGCACGATTTAGAAGAAAAGATTTTTGGAAAATAGATACACCCTGTAAGGTTTGGCAAAGGCTTTTATGAATAAAAAACTTAGGAGCACTATCATAGACGATTTTGAGGAAGACGAAATCAACAAAGTACCGTATGATAGACATGGGGCATTCAAAGCAAAAACAATGTTGAAAATTATTGTGAAAAAGTCCCAACAAGAAATATAGCATTTTGAAAGTAGGATTAATGTCTTCAATCAAGTCAAACTTGCGACAAACAAAATGGTTTAAATCAGTGTTTTTTTTAACAGTCAGAAACGATACATCAAATGTCTCTTCAATTCTTCAGATCATTCTGTATTTGGGACAAGCTGGATTTTTATAAGGTCGCTGCTTAAAGATTGGTTTATTTTGATTACCATTAATGTTGCGTCCTTGAACACTTAACGCGTTTCTTAGCTAAGTTTACGCGTTCAAAAAGCATCATATTTAACCAAACAAAGAACTTGTAAAACTAAAAGCTCCAGATTGACGCCTTTTATAATTTATCATTTTTGTGGCATCCGATTATTTGTTAGACAACATGGGAATTTGAAGGGTTAAGACTAATTGATTGGTTTAGCAGATGTTTTGATACATATTATTCATAAACCCTTAAGCACCCAGCAGTCACAAGACGTTGTTTTAACGTTGTTTCGACGTCTTTTCAACGTTAAGATATTGTAAAGACGTTAAAAAGATGTCTTGTGTCTGCTGGGTGAAGTGTTTTTACTATTGGCTTTAAAAAACACGTCAAAATGTATCTCTTTTAATTGCATTAGCTTTTAAAAACGTCATCTAAAAGGAATTTTTCATAGACAGGCAGTTGATTTTTTAATTGATGGTGATTTTAAATTTATTAAAAATCTAAAGGGGGTTAACCCTTTAGCTACCGATGGTAAGTATACTTGCCATTGCGAAAACATCATGAAAATACCGATGGTAAGTATTCTTGCCATTTCAAAAAGGTAGCTGAATTCGCGGGTTTAAAAGAATACTAACCTCAGGGCCCGAAAAATTTAAATACTCAAAATATTTTCTTAGTCTAGCATACTAGAAAAAATATTTATTGTTATTTTGTATTATTTCTTAGATAATGGTTTTTATATAATCATTATATACTTGAAAATAATACAGAAGGATAATAACATTATAATAAACAAACTTTTTCTTGTAAAAAACACACACAAGTTCTCATATATGGTGTTGATTTCAGTTTTTTTTTAAAGAGAGATTTTATCGTACAAAGTACTTTTTGAATGTATTTACACCTTGGTACTTTGAAACACATCTCTATTTTCATTCCAGAAGGCTCTCTTGGGATTTTTACAGTTTACGACTTTATCGTATTTTATAGATTACCATTCGGTATTTCCTAATGGATAAGGTCGCGGACCTTCAACAGCCACTTTCTGAAATCGCGCTTTAAGAAAATGTGAAATTTTTGAAATTATGCTTTAAAAAAAGACGCGACTTTCTGAAAGGGCCCGGTAGCTAAAGGGTTAAAAGAACTTTTTATTGAAACCAAGTGGGTTATCCCAGTGGCGGATACAGAAGATACTCGAGATTTTGTTGTCTGATTTGTTTGTATAGACAAATAAAATACCATCCGTCAAAGTTTCTGAGTACTTTCTGTATCTGCGAATTGGTGATAAAGAGAGCCTAATGTCCATAGAATGTTTTGACGTTCATAGAATGTTTTGACATCCATAGAATGTTTTGACGTTCATAGAATGTTTTGACGTCCATAGAATGTTTTGACGTCCATAGAATGTTTTGACGTTCATAGAATGTTTTGACGTCCATAGAATGTTTTGACGTCCATAGAATGTTTTGACATCCATAATGTTTTGACGTTCATAGAATGTTTTGACGTTCATATAATGTTTTGACATCCATATAATGTTTTGACATCCATAGAATGTTTTGACGTCCATAGAATTTTTTGACGTTCATAGAATGTTTTGACGTTCATAGAATGTTTTGACATCCATAATGTTTTGACGTTCATAGAATGTTTTGACGTTCATAGAATGTTTTGACGTTCATAGAATGTTTTGACATCCATATAATGTTTTGACGTTCATAGAATGTTTTGACGTCCATAGAATCTTTGACGTTCATAGAATGTTTTGACATCCATATAATGTTTTGACGTTCATAGAATGTTTTGACGTCCATAGAATGTTTTGACGTCCATAGAATGTTTTGACATCCATAGAATGTTTTGACGTTCATAGAATGTTTTGACGTTCATATAATGTTTTGACGTTCATAGAATGGTTTGACGTTCATATAATGTTTTGACGTAGAATGGTTTGACATTCATAGAATGTTTTGACATCCATAATGTTTTGACGTTCATAGAATGTTTTGACGTCCTTAGAATGTTTTGACGTTCATAGAATGTTTTGACATGCATATAATGTTTTGACGTTCATAGAATGTTTTGACGTTCAGGACGACGTTTTCATGTATTATTGTTCTATTTACACAGGTTGATCATACCATTATCACATACTTGATTGCACCGGACGGGAAGTTCATCGAATATTTCGGACAGAATCGTGAAATCAATGAAATCGTAGGTTCCATCAGTACGAGAATGGCTTTATCTAAAAAGAAATCGTCCTCTTGAAACAATCTTGTTTTTAAAAGATTGATAATTCCAGGATTCACGATCCCTTTTGTTTGTTGATAACCCCCGAATGAAAGGTAGGCCAGTACGGAGCATTTCTTTTCTTTGCTGTTGATTATGGCAAAAACTAGAACCACAACATAAAAATTTGACTGAGGTGAAAAAATTGTAGCAAACTGTAATAGAGACTTTTAATAGTGTGGTTATTCCGCTGAGATTGCCGAAAAACGACTTTTGAATGGAATTTAATTGTTAATCAAATTGAATATATGCACAATATATATTTTACTCGTAGAAAATTGAAAATATAAAAAGTACCAAAAAAATTTCAGACAGAAAAAAAAGTAAAAGTTATCAATTTTTGTGTTTTTATGTGTCTAACGTCAGCAAAATCATATCACGGTATAAGTGATTGGGAACAAAATTGAGTTTAAAAAAAGCTTAAGAATAGTTCTTATTTCTTGTGTTCTCATTTTTGATTTTATTAAACCTTGTGTTCTTATATGGTTTACTCTTATAAATAAAAAACTTTCAAAATTTTAGCGTGTGACTTTCTTGATAGCTTTTTACTTTATTTAATCTGTTTCAAAAACAATTTAAGTTTTTTATACCGTAACGTAAGCTTTTTTGTTGTTGGGCCTATACGAACAGAATAAATCAAAAAGGACGACTCTTTTATGGTTTTTGATGCGCTTTACTTATTAAAGCTTGTTTGAACGTTTTAAGTATATTTATAGAAACTGAGAATTTCGGAACAACACTAAGAAATATTTGAAATTTATTGTCATTTTTTTTCTTTCGAAGTTGATGGTCACTATACTGTTGGTAAATTAAACAAAATTTGCTTGCGCGTTGATTTGACTGTTGATTTTTGGCGTGACCGTATTACAATACCCTGCCGGTACAGGGCGTGATTCCAACATTGTTTCAACGTCCAAATAACGTTCTGTCGTTGAAGCAACGTTCCGTGTCTGCTGGGCGTGTAATTATATTTTGTTACAGTTCTCAGTTATTAATTATACGAGATTTTAATATTTTTGTCTTTGGTGGCTTGTTCGCTGAAAAAGTGGAAAAATAATTAAGAAAAAGTCGACAAAAGTCCACAGAAAATAATACCGTTATCAAATAGAAAAAATTTCACTGAATCCAACCCAGAACTTTCCAAAAACAAATTGTCGTTTGAAAAAGAAGAACAATACGCAGTTTGAGACAAGATGACCATTACCGATAGCATAAAACAAATTTTAACTGTGTCAATAAAGCCACGGACAGACTCTTATACTGACCAATATTCACGTATATTTATGGTCAAACTCATGATGGTGGGCGCACTGCTTGTCGGTTTAAATTGGTACACCGATAAAATCACATGCATACAACCGGGTGCCCTGGGGATAAGTGAAGTTTTCGTTGGCCAGGCGTGCTGGATTAACGGGCTTTACATATTTCGAGATTTACGTTACCGTAATGACGAAGTCGCGTATTTTGGTGTCCCAAGAGATATACGTATGGACGGGATGTACGCAGACGGAACTCTCTGTGCTACGCAAGATACGTCTTTACGTCATAATCCCAAATGTATACCGATGAAGAAAACCTTTAATTTGGAATTCCAATACATGTGTTTTGTGATTGCTGGACTTGGTGTGCTTTATTACGCACCCTACGCGTTCCATCGCTTGGTCAATTCCGATATTGTGTCATTGAAAGGCTCTGTTGCAGGTAATTTTTTCTTCTTTTTTGGGGCGAGTGAAGCTGTAGTTTCGTAATCTTGATAGTCACCAATCTCTTCCTTAATCCACTGGATAGGGTTTCCCAACTTTTTTTCTTTCCGGTCGAACATGACGTAATCTTTACAAAAGAATTTTCAACAGCCGTATGATTCGTGAGACGTGAGACACAGAAGAGGTTTTATTGCGTCTATATATATGTATAGCTTTTGCTTGACTTTCTTATGTAAAATATTTTTGAGCTTTTTTATATATCTCATACCTTACCGCACAAAATTTTGGTCAACATTTTAGAAACCTCCAAATTTTTACTGACTTTCGTCCAAGAAACAGTTAAAAATAGCCTAGGTAAAACTAAAATCAAGTATTTAGTTGGACAAAGTTTTAGTCGCTTTTAAAAATTTTATTCATTTTTGTCCGATTAAGTTTTTGTCGAGAAGGTATTTATTTCTTTGTTTGTGAAACTATTATCGATTTAGAGAGAGAGTGTCGAGCTACGGAATGTCGAATTACAGAGCGCCAAATATATTTTTTTTACATATTTCAGAATGCAATCCGGATGCAATCGTGAAAAATTACTTCAACTACAGGATAAACCCTCGCAGTAAACTGAGATCACGTGTCATAGGTAAGCCTCACTAGGAAAGGTATCACTTATTTCGTAGTTTTTTGTTTCTTTCATCCTTGACCTTGTTTCCACATATTAACTGTTTTTAGTGACAATTTTTTGCAGCAGACTTTAGGAAATAATAATATGTAAAAGCCATGTAGAAACCAGGACAGTGTCACCTATTTTTTTGTTTCTTCGTGTCGTGTCATCCTGGTTTCTACATACCAACTGTGTTTAACAATCGAAAGCATCCGGCGGAGACCTTTTTTTGAACAACTGTTGCCCAGGCATAGTTAACCTAGAAATTACGATCTGTTGGTCAAAAATTGAAAGAATCTCATTCCTAGAAATATTGACCTGTTGTCCTTCATATATCCAAGCCTAGTTTCACATGCTCTCTCCTAGAAATTTTGATCTGTTTCCTTTGAAATTTCACAAGGACGTTTAAGGATTTAACTATCTGTTGGCCCTCATAGAAAATTTGATCTGTTGTTCGCCTTTTGTATATCACTTATAAAAATAAAAATTTGTGAGAACGTTTAAGGATTTAGCTATCTGTTGGCCCTCCTAGAAATAATGATCTGTTGGCCAACAATGACGTCATCTCCTAGAGATATTGATCTGTTGGCAAACAATGACGTCATCTCCTAGAAATCGGCCAACAGATAGTTTGAAGAAAACTTGCTCCCCTAGAAAAAGCAGGCCATATTATAGCGATTATTCTTATTGGTTTAAGGTCACATGTTCATCAAATTATTTTACATCATCATCAACATTGTGGCGTTTATTGGCACTGACATTGTTCTCGGTGGTAACTATAGAGACTATGGTTTAAGATTTGTCACGTGGACTAAACAAGACAATGACGTCATGTTTGATTATATCGGTAAGAAAAGTTTTTTGAATACACGTTTTTTATATAAGAATACACTTTATTTAAGAATATTGATGATAAAGAAGTTCAAAAAATTAAGAATCTCCTAAGAATAATGCCATCTTAAAAATTTATCTGATTCAGCAAGCTTGCTTTTTCTTGCCTTTCAATTTAATGTTCTCAACTTCAGTTGAGCTATAATCTGAGAATGTCTGTGTTTTGTTCATTTTTTGAAAATTTAGATTTTTGGGACCTGTCTGTCTGTCCCAAAACTTTGGGGCAGGCTGTAGGCCTCAAAAATTGTCCGATTTGGCTGAAATTTAGTAGACTTGTTCCTTGGGTGAATACCTGGGGGAGTTTTTTCATTTTTTGAAAATTTAGATTTTTGGGGCCTGGGGACGATTTTTTTGCCAAAACGAGGCTAAAACTTTGGGGCAGGCTGTAGGCCTCAAAAATTGTCCGATTTGGCTGAAATTTGGCGCACTTGTTCCTTGGGTGAATACGCCTGGGTTTTATTTTTAATTTTTTGAAAATTTTCATTTTTGGGCTGGAAGACTAGGTCATGACTTTATTGTATCCATTGAATTTAAGCCAAATTGGACAAATCCAGCCTGTCCCAAAGTAAATCATTGCTACCTGATACAAAATGTGTCAAACTACTCATCCAACTCTTCATCAAACTGTTAGATGATATTTTGAATGTTTAATGAAATCGGATGACATTTGAATAAAATGCATCAAACTGTCATCAAACTGCAAAATTTAGTTTGACGAGCCAATTTTGTTTGATGAAAAGTTTGATCGCTGTCAAACTTCATCAAACCTCATCAAACTGGATTTTTTTCTTCTTTTTGTTACTTTTTTGGAAAAATTAAGTTTGATGGTCAAATCAAATGTATCAAACTGACCATCAAACTCGCTAGTTTGATGGAGTTTGATGAGTAGTTTTTATGTATTTGCCCCCGTCTTTATCGGAATCTTGGCATCCCAACTATACTAAGAAGACATCAAACAGAACAATAAGCAACATTTTTCTGGCCCCTCATCAACCTTGGTGGCGCTTCGGCGCCTCTAACCTTGTTATTAATTGATCCGTATTTATGGCCCCCCCCCCCCCCTTATTTTCAAAATGGTAGTGTCCTGACAGACGTTATTCCAACAATCTTTCAAGGTCCAAATAACTTTCTGACGTTGGACAACGTTGTTTTATCTGAGAGTTTACTACACCCCTCTTATCACAGACCCGGTAACACTAACAAAATAAATTTTACCGGGTCACTCAGACAGGGAGTGAATTACTTGAAATATACACTCTTGATGACACCTAAAAGCATACTAAATTAAAAATATTTTTGTTTCAGACGCGCGACAAGGTCCAAAACCAGGCAATTATCTTCTCCCATCGTTTGGCTTCTGTTCTTTACAAGAAGCCTCCCAAGACATAAAGTTCCTCATCACCAACAAACACAAATTGGTCTGTGAGCTAAGTCAGCATATCCTATACCAGTATGTTTTTCTTTTGTTTTGGTTCTGCATGATCTTTGGAATCATCATATCGACTACTGGCTTCTTGTTAACAATCACCAATTACGTCATTACGATTTTCTCGCTGATGAGCAACGGTGGCAAGGGAAGGTAAGATAATTGGTGATTCATGATATCAATTACATTCCGTGATTGAAATTCCTTCCTTAAGAATTAAGAACCGTTCATTCAATCTTGGCTTAAGTTCTTTAGACTTTTAAAAATTCGCTCCTTTCGTCAAGGTTGATGTAAATAAGGTCAGCTGTTGCTATCATATGCCAACATACATACCACTTTCAAAAGCATTGAATAGGGTTTTAAAAGTCTTCTATATAGTTTTTTGAGAGCATTCGAGTGGTATAAATGGTTACAGCCAAAAATCATTTTGAAATTAAAAAAACAACTACCCTTTAGGGTTTTGCCTGGGGAAGATAAATAATGACCGAAAAAAGGGTGACTCCTTGTCGGATTTTAGGCGATTTATTTTAGTGATAATGATTGTAGGAAAAAGGTTTGGAGAAATTTTCAGCTTTACGTTATTTTTTTCCACCAAATTATGCTCCATTACACCAACGAATATCTACACTTTTATTTTTTTTCCTACCCCTACAGGAGACTTTGCCGTCGTATCACGCTACGTGAATGTGAATATCTTGAATTTATACGCCGTAAAAATCTGGTTTTATACGGTGCCGTGTTTCACCGATTACGTGGAGTTAAAGATGGACATAACCTCGAAGATATTTGATATTCAGTCAAAGTCGATTTGTGGACTAGAATCGTGGAATGAACCCATGTCAAATATCTGATTTCACGCTTATAAAACCCTTCCTCTGAAATCGATATTTGGGAAATGTAAAGGGGAAATATCGTGGACATCGTGTTTATTTATATATCATAAAACAACTACAGTGACTATATAATCTGACGGACACTGAGACTTTGGGAATTGTACATCCCAGGATAAAAGGTCTGTAGACTTTTACAAAGTTCCTCCTTCAAGGTTATAGTATAATGCAGCAAGTAATGCCAGATAATGCTACAACACGCAAACAGACCATCGAGTGAGGTTGAGTGGACCTTTTGTGCTGCTGTGTTCTTCGTTGTTGTTTTTCTTTGATACAGGGTGACTCATAAAAAGGCACCCCTAGATTTTGATTTAGATTGAAATTTTATTAACTAACTACGATTGAATTTTACATGCTGTTTTCCTAATTTATTTGCAACATACGTGCAGAATTTCAAGTTGGTACCTTTTGTATTCATGAAAATATGGAGGATTTATCAAAAGGTACGAGTTTTTGAAGAGATCAAAAGATTTTATTTTTGCATGGCGTTGAAAATTTAAAAAGTTTAATTTTCTAGGGGTGCCTTTTTATGAACCACCGTTTTTCTATACCGTGGCTGAATGCAACTTAAACAATACTGTAATATCATTATTTCAATAATTAGAATCAACGACCTAATAAAATAGATAGACCAAGAACTTCATACAATGGCTCTTAGAAATCTTTTGTTTTCTATTCATTTTG
>JAUJPO010058014.1:0-28266 GCA_032270745.1 Tiaropsis multicirrata
TGAGCAAAAAATTTAAATCTAAAAGCTCACAATAACTCGACAAACCTGTATACTTTTTTTTGGCGCACCCGGTATAAACCATTCAAAATTTCACGATTTCATCACGATTTGCACAATTGCTATGTATTTTACACCTAATTGACCCCACTATATATTATTCGAGTTATTATATTCATTTTCTAAGGTACTGTTTTGAATAAGTTAAATTGTATCTTTTAGGCAGTTCCTGTTCGTAAGAACTACGTGCGTTCTATTTCTTATCTGACCGGTTACTATGGCAAAAGAATTTCCAAGACATCAACTCAAATGATTTTCCTCACACAAACAGATCCTAAAGGTAGGAACTATTCTCATTACTTTTTGTGATGTTATTGAGGCACGGGATGAATATTTTTCACGGGAAAAAATTATGGTGCACAAATTTTATTCAAAAGAGTTTTCTTCCAGTTTTTCAAAAAAAATTAAAAATTAAAATATCACCTATTATCAACAAATGCACATTATCTTTTGCAATACTTATAATATCTTTCGTCAATTCTCTCGTAAATAATTTTGTTAGTAAAAATATTTTTAACTTTTTTTAGGAAAACTACCAAAATGGTTTGTTAATTTCTTGTCTACCTCAATGGCGCCTAGGGTAAGAACAACTCATTATTCTTGAAATAACAATTCTTTGGATAAGTTAATTACTTTTTCAAGCTTCTTCCAAATTGATCTTTTCTGTGTACGCTGGTAGATTTTTTACTGCGATGAAAATTCCTCTCCCTCCCCCCTCATCTTTCCCTATCCTCATTTCGCCCTAAAACCTTATCCCCCTCATCTTTCCCTACCCTCATTTCGCCCTAAGACCTTATCCCCCCCCCTCATCTTTCCTACCCTCAGCTATTGTTAGATTACGATCTAAGGATCAAATATTGATAATGATAATGATTGTCTTGTGTAACTTTTCTAGATTATGAAGAAACTGTACAAAACGACACTTGGATACGAAAAATGGCACAAAAAGAAGGGGACAGAACACAAAGCATGGTTAGAACCTGAACATAATAAACTCCCTCTATTAGATGGGAAAGATATCCCAACATCCATTTCAAACGATGATGATGATTTTGATATTATTGAAGATGATATTGATGAAACGAACGCAGAAATGCAAGAAAAGTTATCCAATGATAGCGACGATTAACACTTCAAAAGTACATTTAGGTTTAAATTTTTGCTGATCACAATTATGTGGGTCAGAAATTAAAACTGTATAAAAAATAGAAAAACTAAAATTTCGTTAAGCAAAACCAATATTTTGTTCCGTTGTACAACGGAACAGTCTGGCCGACCCTAAAATATGTTTAAGTTTTGCTGCCTATTTTCAGACTTGAATTTATGGTAGTTTATTTCTGTATTTTTATTTTGTTGCCGAGATAAGAAAATTAATTGGTCCAATCGCATTATAGTACAATTTAGGATCCCTAAAATATGTCTGGTCATTCATTCATCTTATCATAATACTTAATAATCATACCCTTCGTGAACTTTTCAAACAACACCATGCTCTCAGAGAGTGATTGGGTAATCGAACTATACACATACAGAAAGTCTCCTAGAATTTCATAACGGAGCTGATGAAATCGCTTCAAAATTCAAGATACTTCATAAGAGCTTTGTTGACTCTCACATAATATGTTATAGGCGTCTTTTTAGGAGTAAAAAACTTTTATTACAAGTGTTTTTACACCGCCCGCGCTGGCCGTTTCGTGATGTGAAAGCATTTTTTATGTTTGTACGGTAGTAGCAATGCACAAATATTTTAATGTACTTTTTTTCGGGTTTCAATTTTATTTGACTTTTTATATTCTTTTTATTGTAGAGATTTTCAATTCTTAGTATTTCACTTTCTATTAGAATTAGTTAGGGGTGTCGCTTAGTATCACTTAAACGTCATACATCAAAATTAAAGTAAAGGATCTTTGTCAACAGAATCTTTTCTTTTTTTCCATATTTATAATTACCTGCAATTAATTTATTTGTCATTTATTAGTGTTTGTGAATTTTCGATTGTATTGTGTTTAAAAATTGTTTACAGGGATTTACTATATTTCAGATGAAGAGAGTTTTTGTACTTGAAAAATATTTTCATTTGTTTTTTTCAAGTTGTTTGGATTGGACCTGAAAGTGAGAAATATCTTGTTTGTGGAAATGCCTTTTCAGCCGAATAAAGATATACAAAAACTGTTTAGGTTAACCAAGGAAATTTCCTTGGGTTAACATCCAATACATGCCTTGTTCGTCATTTAACATCTGGTTCTTTTGCCAAAGCTTGAGGACTTTTTTAATGTTTTTTTCCTTTTCCATCCTCTGTAGAAGAAAATATATCTGAAAATACTTCTTTTAAGATAAGAAGATTTGAAAACGTTAAATCAGTCAAAAAGTGAAAAAAAATTCTTTACTCTTCAAATTCAGGATGAGGAAAGAGAAAATGTGTGGGAAGGTTTTATTTAAAGATTTTCCTACAAATTCAAAATCGGTATATTATAATTCCCTTCCTTCTTTGTTCTTTGAGGATATTTGACTGGATGAGACGTCATCGTAAAAAGTCGAGGAAGTCATTATGATTTATCGCCCCCTCACATTCAAATATGACGACAGTTTTTTTCGCTCTTTTACACTTTGTCATTTTGAACTGTGTATCTACAAAACGAAAAAAGAAAATCAGAATTTCAGATTTTGGGATATATTTCAGAAAACTTTGACTCAACAAAAGAGTGGGCAAACGAAAACGAAGGTTTCTTAATCCCTGCGAAAAATGTCGGATAATTTCTCTACTTTTCTATTTACAAAGTTTTAAACAGCCGAAGTTTAAAAATATAATCCTATGAAACGTCAAGATCATGTCCAATCCATTTTCGGTTCCATACTTTGAAAGTCAAATTGTACATATAAGGCACTCTTATTCTAAAGCGACGATATGAAAAATGTGGCCTGTGCATCTGGTTTGTTCATCAATCTGATATGTTTCAATGGACCTATCAAAAGTTGAGTACTTAGCGCTTATAACTTTTTGATTTCATTTGATAATAACAAAATAACGGAAGACTTAACATTTTGTTATCCTGTATTTTGGCCATTTGGGAAATCAATTTGATTATTTGACGCGCATCGGGCTCTTAAAGTTTCATTTGCGTAGAAAATGCTTTGCATAATAATCCTATAATCTAATAAAGCATTTCCATTCAGCGTCTGCGTCAAATTATCCATGTGACTCTTAATAAATGGATAAAGATTGTCCAAAAGTATTTTTAACAAAATATTTTGGTTTATAAACGAGATGTTTTCATTCTTTCTTCGTATATAAATCTTCATTACTTTGGTAACGATCATCACTTTATCAGAAATATCATCGAGAGAGTTTATTAACAATTCATCAATCGAAACACATTCTTTTTCACGTTCAAGGAGAAGAAGACTGTCATATGGAATATTGTGTTTCAGTTTCATTGAATTCTAGCTAGGGTTCTGCATTATACTGAGTGGGGATCGCTCCTCCTGTAGTTTTTACTTTCGTGTTCTGTTACTAACGTTTCAGTTATTTTCCGTGTGTGGGTTTCGGTTGATAGTAGGACCACTTGTTCAGTCAAGTCAAACTCTTGAAAGGCTAGTCTTAAATTACTTGAGTAAATATCGAATTGAACAATATGTATGTATTTAACTTATTTGTATATCTATCTAGAAAACAATAATTTAGTAAAACAAACATAAAATGGATTCTTCCCAGTGCTTAGGTTAGATACAATGAATGCGAGGGTATAAATAGGAAGAAGAAGTCTTCAATTAGTCGAACCTGATTTTTCAGATGAAGTACTAGTTGGAAAATCTAATACACATTGGCTTGTTTTACGAGATACTTGTGAAACTGAAAGTGTTAGTAGTGGTTTTGACAGTTTCGGTCAAATTGTTTGAAATAATTCATAACGTTGCTGGTGAATGAAATTACCAAAAATATATTATTTAAACTAAAGTGATATTTTTCATATGTTTAAAGTATATTCTTAACAGGAAAGAAGTCCATTCTCATTTTTTGGTTTTATTAATCCAGGTTATCTTTTAAACGAGAACTAAATCGATCAGTTCTTTGAAATCATCTTGACTTTCTTGTATTTTAGAGATAAACCAGATCACCAAATAAGTCAAAGTGTATTAACTGAACAAGAAACGATGAAAGCAAATACCATATTAACCTTATTCTTTGCTGCAATGTTGTTATGTAATGTGCTGACATCAGCATTCACCACTTCAGGAGGGAAACCACATCATCTGGATAAGGTTAGTCAGTTTCCTCTTCTATCTTATATGCTTTTGTTCAAAATATAATTTTACAACCCTTTATCGCAGTCTTGTTTGGACCTACCCACTCATTCCTGAAAGAATAGGTCCAAATAACCATCACCATCGCTAGTTGAAAACTAGCATAAGATTTCTTCCCCACTGGAAAAAGGGACATCCCCCATTGAAAAACAAAAATCTTTGATTTGATATCTCCCCATTTAATTGTTGTCGAATAAAATGTTTCATTCGGATACGTTTTTGGAACTTAATAAAACAATATATTTCGATATCTCCAGTAGAAATGATTCCAATCTTGATATCCCACTAGATTTTTTTCTTTCTATCCCCACTGAAAGAAATTCAACCGCCTCATTGAGACAGGGGTGTAATTTTGATGCTAGTATTGTTGTTATTTTCTAAAAAAAGACAGAATCGAACATTTCTAAATTATCCTAAAATTCTTATAATCAGATTTATTTTTTCTTAATAGAATCTCAATTTAATTCCTTTTTAGAATCACAAAGAGAAAAGATATTGCCAACAGAATTTGTCAAAATGTTTAGAAATTTGTGAAATTTTGGGAGAACCTTTTGAAAGGTGTCTAATGCTGATAGAAGATATTTAGAACTTGCTGGCATTTGAAAGATCAAGAACTTAACCAAAGAAGATATATAAATATTATTTTAGTGGCTGGATTTGCAAAATAGCCACGACGTATCTTCTAGGTGAATTTGTAATAACATAGACCCTTTAACTGATATGAATTTCAATACATTTTTAGTATTTAGTTGTATAGAATATTTATTTTATGAGTGAAATTTTTATGAAATTAATAAAACTAAAGATATAGTTGTAATAAAAAACCACCTGAGTACTAAAATGTTTGTCTTTAAATGAAAAGTTTCAAGAAATCCTGGTTTCAACAAAACATGATTGCAAGATTTTTTCCAATAAAAAAAAGAATAATTCAAAAATGAATGCACCACCTTTCGACAAATAAAAAATTACTCATTTTAAACCAAAACTTTCTTCTCCCATCAGGCATTGCCAATTAATTTACTGCACAAAAACACAAATGAACATAGAGTAAAATCTATAAACACTGCACGAAATAATATATAGGTTTTTAGTCATATAGTGTACACCAACAGAAAGAATGATAACATTTCTTTAAAAAATATATATAAAATAAACAAAAAAAAGGAGAAAATTGAATGAGTTTCTTTTAGAATATAACACCAATAATTTTTAGTAAAAATACATATTATTTATGATTTTGCTGTGTAACGACAGAAACTGAAAAGATAATATGGAGAAAGGCTTGGGATTATTAGTGCATCTCTGTTTGCCAATAAAAGAAAGGGTGTTTGCATTATAGAGGTTTGGATAGATGCTAAAGTAAAATGACAAAAATGACTTTTTCATTTTATCATTTAAGTTTCTTCAAACTGGTGTTTTCTATACAGTGAGCGTTACAGGCAACAACGAAAAAAACAGATTATTATTATTATTTTAAAGAATAAATTATCAAAAAAGAAATTAAAATTAAAAGTAGGAGTTCATAATTTTCCCAACCATTCTAAATTTTTTCTCTATTATTAAAAAGTTGCTAGTGTTTTTTTTTATAATTCTGAATTGTTCATAAGTTATCTAAATCAAAACAAAAAATACAAAGTAAAAGTAAAATAAAATTTGAACCTTACCACTCTCTTTATTCTTTATTCACAAGTTTGCATTATTTATTACAGGAAAAAATGGGCTTTTTGAAATTGAGTTATGTTGTTCATTTTGTCGACAAAAGATTTTTCCAATGTCTCAAAAAAGACAGTCAGTCAGTGACATTGCAAAAATAAAATGAACAGCTTGATAAAATGGACCAGCAATGAATGTATCTATTCGACTAAATCTTCCGATGAGGGTACATATGTGAAACCGACGAAGGCCTCATCAGGATCGTCAACACTAGCCGAAATGACTTGGCTTCCATCAGCTTTCGTTACAGATGCTGAGAAGAAAAAAGGAAGACGATGGTTTTTTTTATTAGTAGTAGTTTTGGAAGTAATATTTTGAAACTTTTTTCCATAGCGAAGATGAAAAAATTGAAGTTTCATTCGTGTGAAAATGATATTTATAACACAAATAGTTTCTTTCTTTTTCATTTTTCATCGAACTTTTTAGATTTTGAAATTGTTGCATTCAAGATAATCTTTTCAACGAGCGCAAAATTGCTATCTCATTCGAAAAATAAAGAAATGTTAAATTAATTTTGAAACTTGAAGAAGGTCTTTTTCATTGAAAGTTATTTTGGATATATGGGTGCTATTCTTAAAGCCAGCATTGTACAGTAGCACCAAAAGCTGTTAAGAACAATTCGAATTTACTAACCATACAAATTACTATTATTATTAAAACCAGTTGTAATTTTTTTTGGCTGAGAAAGCAGGAAAGCAGGAAAGCCACATTACGTAGCGGATATTACCTCATTTGTTTCACTTCACGATCAACGTAAACAAACAAATAGTCTTAATGACAGCAATTAATTAACCGCTTTTCTCGACATTCCAGACAAATTTAATTTCAATTCTAATTAAGACGAATCAGAGGAAAAAGACCTTCCTCTGAATTTGGTTTGAAATTATTGTTAAACGTTAAGCCAAAAAAGGTTATTTTATGTAAATCCAAGGCATATTTTTGCAACTGATTGCAATCAAAAAGCTTTAAAGCGATGCCACTGTACACAAAACCTTAGATTCTACCGAACATGAAAAAATCCTACCTTAAGTGTACTTATTTTGGCGGGTACTAATTTTGGCGGATTTGGCGGATTGGATCGAAATCCGCCAAAATAAGTACACGCCAAAATTAAATAAAATGACCATCCGCCAAATTAAACTTTTTTTAAATATGAACCCTTTAAAGGTGTTTTTGGTTATTTTTTCGCTGTTTTTACGTCATTTTAAGGTTAAATTCTTCAGCAACCGCCAAATTAAATACCCGCCAAATTTAATAAAATTTTTGATTTTGGCGAACCGCTAAAATAGGTACCCGCCAAAAAAAGTACACTTAAGGTAGTAAATCTAGTCTAAGAATCTTGAACATCGACTTACCAGGCACAGGCTCCCTGACGAATTCTGGATCAAAATGTTTCAAATCTAACTGTCCACTCTGAAAATGGAACAAGTATCAAACTTTAATACCATTGAGGTTTTTATATTAAAGTGGTGAAATCTAAAGTTTAAAAACGTAGAGATTAAATGGATTCTATTTCAGACTGGCCATACCATACCTTTTACGAATCCAGAATTGAAATAATAAAGACCAAGAAGTAAGGAAAGGTACAGGCTAATAATTTTACATATGAAAAAGCACAGAAACTTACAACATTAGGATTATAAGTTGGCTCTATTTTCCTGTCGTAAAGGTCGTGAAAGTTGATGCTGCGGAAAAATGGATGTGCTCTGATCTCGTCCTATAAAACAAAAAAGTCAAAACATTCTAAATATTGTTTTGACCAGGGTCATGATGAATACTACATATCAGACTTTTTTCTTTGAATGAAATTCTTGACATATTGGGCTATTCCATTTTATGTCCATACATAGGGGTGGACGAACTTTTCCAGGGGTTCCTGTAAAATTGAGATTTTTTCCAGGGGGTTAGACAAGTAAGCATCGTCCTCCAGGTATCTGATTTTCCAGGGGTCAAGTCAAAATTAGAAAAATTTCCAGGGTATAAAAAAAATTTATGAGAAATTTCTAGGGGGTTAAACAAATTTATAAAATTTTCCAGGGGGTTGACCCTAAATTTTACTTCGTCCACCCTACCATTAGAACCATGAAGAAAAAATTCCAGGGGGTGATGGGAAAAACATTTCCAGGGGCTTTTCAGATTTTACCATTTTTCCAGGGGGTATAGACACATTTTCAGAGAAAAAGATTTACCTTGAAAAGGTTCGTCCACCCCCCTGTATGGTTTTTTTTTGGAATAGCCCATTCTCTCACTTTTCTTTGATATGAAACATTTCGTCATAAAGTACTTATAAGAATAGCCTAGTAAAAAGTACAAGAAGAATGGATGAGAAAACAAGAAAACTATCTACAATACAATAGTCAACTTACAAAATCTGCTTCTGAGCTTCCTAAACGTTTATTCTTTTCTTTTTGAAGAAGCTAAAATGAAGAATTAAATCACAAATATCAAAAGTGCGCCCAAAATGGCGAATATCATAAGATACATAAAAGGAGGAACAAACACAAACAAAATGGAGATTACAAGGGCCTCTTAGCATACTGCCTTGATTTCAAACTTTGATAAAAAACTAGCTCATACCTGTTCTAAAAGATGTCTTGCGCTTTGGGAAATATTGGTACGTAGTCGTAATGGTTTGTGTAGAATATTGTCATACATCTCTGCAGTGTCTCTTGAATAGAAAGGCGGTAAACCGTACATCATTTCATACGTGACAGCACCCAAACACCACCAATCTACTGATTTGTCGTAGGATTGCTTGCGTAGTACTTCTGGGGCCAAATACTTGAACAAACAAAAAAGTTTTATGAAAAAGCTCACAGCCCCAAACAATTCGAAGGACAAAATCACATTTGAATTTATAAAATTGTTTATCTCAAAAACTTTACCTCTGGTGTACCGCAAAAGGTTGACGTCGTTCCTTTGTTTTCAATGCCTTCTTTGCAGAGGCCAAAATCTGTCAAAACAACATGTCCCTGGAAAAATGATTTAAAACATTATATTAGAAACAAAGTTAATCACCCCTTGAATACAATTTTGCTTTATTAGAAAAAGAAGCCTCCCTTGTATTGAATCGACTTTTTAATTTAAAAAAAATTGTGTCACTGTCAGTTTGGTTTGGCTTGTCATACACCTGTGGAAAGACATTTGAAATGATTGTGATACTAAAGTACCGTGAAACGTTACAACCCCAATAATAAAGTATTTTTACCTTTGAGTCTAATAGAATATTTTCTGGCTTCAAATCCCTAAAAAAGTAGTGTTTATTTATAATGCATTTCATCATAATAAGACTTTATGCCAGTCTGACACTTCTGTAAATGGAACTAAAATGACAGGCCAGGTAAATCTTTGCAATTAGAGGAACTATTTTGAGGTCAATCGAACAACATAATAAATAACGGTCACTCAATTTATAAATGTTTAGGATGGTATCACAGCACTAGGCTTTTAGTAAATCATACCTGTAAATGATTTTAAGTCCATGTAGATATCCGATGGCTGATCCAATTTCAGCAGCATAAAATCTTGCCCTAATAGTCAAAGTTTTTATTATTACACCAAGCTTAATGAGAGGTATACATTTCTTATTAAGGACAGGAAAAGAAAAATAACAAACGTAGACTAGACTTCATGCTGAGAATACCTATTTTCATCACATTGGGAGGTTTGTGAGCAAAATAACTTATTCGGATTAACTTTCGTGAGAAAAACTTCCACAATTTTTGCAAATTTAGCCCTTTTTTGCAAAAGTTTGTCTCAATTGCTCATTTGCGAAAGTTTATCTTGCAAAAATTTGCAACCTTTCCAATTTGCAAATGTTTATCCAAAAAATTTTGAAATTTTTTGACCTCGCAAAAGTTTATCTTGCGAAAATAAATCCAAATAAAGTATATAGACAGTAGTTTTAAGATATAAATTACCTATGCTCTGGGAAGTATCTTTCTCTTTGAAGATGGAAAAATAGCTAAAATAAAAGTATAAAAACTAAAGATAAACCAAGTTGAACGAAGTTATAAAATATTTACATTGCCAAAAAAGTTTATAATGATCAATTTAATTGGAATAGTCAACATTTTAAAGACAAGATTTTACCTCTCCACCATTTACATAGTCCAAAACAAAATACAATTTATCATGAGTTTGGAAAGAATAGTGTAGTCCCTATAAAGAAAATAGTGAGGTATATATAGGTCCCATTCATTATTACAATTAGTATGAAAGAATTCTGAGAAAACAATGTTTTTTGGTGTTTTTTCAGCTTAAGCCTCGTAGAATTACAAAACTTTTTCTTACAGCTATTTTTCTAATTGACCTAAATTATTTTGCATACTTCTATGTAATTTTTTTGAGAGCTATCGAGTGATATATTGGTTACATTGGATATTTTGGTTACAGAAAAAAATCATTTTGAAATTTGAAAATAAAACTACCTTTATGGTTTTGCCTGGGGAAAATAAATAATGACCGAAAAAAGGGTAAACCCATGCTCGGATTTTAGGCGATTTGTTTTTAGTGATAATGGAAGTATAAAGAAGGTCTGGAGAAGGTTTCAGATTTATGTTATTTTTTTCCACCAAATTATGTCAAGGACCTCACTATATTAAAATGAGATATTTTGAAGTTTTGAAGTTTTAAGCAAAAAAAGTGAAAACAGGAATGTGCTAACTGTACAAAATGTTTTATACTACTCTTTACCTATATTAATACAAATTGTAGTGATTGTTTCTAAAAGCTAAAAGAATATTATGCCAATACAAATTATTCCTTCTGACTTACCCTCAACTAGATCTATTTTTAACCATTTAAGATGGCAGAATGGAATTCCTTGAACATAAATTGTACGATTTACAAAAATACTTACCACAAGAAAAGGATGTTTGACGTTTTTCAAGAGAACATTTCTTTCAGCCATAATGTGTCTTGCCTGAAATCAAAGCCAAAAAAGAGTCATCATTATTGGGGCAAAGTCACCAGCACTGTATAATATGGAACAATGATAAAAATAATCAGATCCTGAAGAGCCCTAATATTTTTCTTGGTATACAAGATAAAAGGTATTGTGACTTTATTCAAAAAGGTTAAATTACTTTTCAATCTTGCATGAATTTTGATGGCTAAGCAGGGCAGTTATAAAAATTAAAATTTGTGTACCTCATTACGCTTACGAATAGCTGCTTTGTGCAGAACTTTGATTGCATAGAATTTTTCTTCACTTTTGTGTTTTGCCAGCAAAACCTGAAAGATATAGACCAATGTTTAAATCATTTTATATATTGTTTTTCACAAGATTCAATTCCAAGCTTGGTTGGGTAGCTATGAACTTAACTAAACATAGAGGACACCAAACTGACTTACTAGAATTGAAAATGGAAAAGCAACAATATTAACATGCCTGGTTAACCTGACCATGGAACAAGTACAAGGAAATTTTAAAAACACAAGTATTGGTTCAAGAAGTTTGGAAAGCAGGAAACCTGGGAAATCTTGGAATTTTCATCACCAAAACTCTGTCTAAGGCCACCAAGGAGCACATGTTGATCATCAAACATCTCTTTGACAAAGCAAATCTCTTCCAAAAATAATTATACAATTTATATGTTTCACCTAGGTTTTGTAAAAGAAAGTTGCCAAATTTATTACCTTTCCAAAACTTCCTTTACCAATCACCTTTAAGAATGCAAAATCGCTTGGTTTTGCTCTAAAAATTGAGAGAACCATTATCAAAATGGATATTGGTCACAGAAAAAAGCATATTTTCAAATAATGAGGAAAATGCTTTTAAATTGAAATAGCCTTGGCATGAAAATGCTTGAAAGTTTTTCAACATTGTTTGGATTTTGAATTAAAAATAAAAATATTTTGACTCTTTACTTCTTTGATTCTGACTGCCCAAGATCAACAGTTTCCAATTCTGATGCCTGAGAATATAAAAAAAACAGAAAAAAATCAACAATTTTGCAAACAAATGATTGGAAGCAATACGTGTTATACATAGCTTTATTACCTGAAAGTAAGCCATACTTGATAAACAACTTTTTCATTAAAAGTAGCTCATGTTGAAAAAGAAGTTTTATTTTGAACTGAAATTCAAAATCAAGACAGTGTTGGTTTATTGATAAGAAGAAGAAAAACATGCTGGGATTTTGAACATTTTGAAATTATATTTTAAGTTTTGAAGGGAGATTTGTCATACAAATTCAAAAGCTTTTAGAAAACCTTTAGTAATAAAGATTGTTTATGGTCTGTGAAACAAGGGTATATACAAAAAATGAAGAAATAGGGGAGAAACCATTTAAACTTGTTCTTCAAATACTTTTCATTTTTCAAATATATTTTAACTATGTTTGTCACGTATGCTTTTTGTATTATTTCTTTCATGAAATTAGAATCACGGTGGGTAATGAAAAACATGTACTTCACTAGTTTTCCAGTTTTTAGGGTTAATGCTAAGGTCATTTTTGGATTAAAGACTTGCAAGGACAATGTTATATAATAATGTCAGAACTCCAAGAGAAAGAAATTGCAAGATTCTTACAATCTCTGCAACTTCGTCTTCCTCTTCGTCAATATTTATAGATGAATGACGAGGGTTATCCAGTTGGAAGAATTCTCTTACATCAGCACTAAAATGTGTAAAACGTAAGTTATGCTATGAACAATAATGTTTCATTTTGTCTGGTTCAAAGAAAAGTACTGAGCAATATCATGTATGGTTGGGATTCAGCTATTTTTACTCAAAAAACAAATTTAGGGGGGGGGGGGGGTGTTTGTCAATTTTTCAATATTTTTCCACCGTGGACCTTATTAACTTTTGATACAAATTCCAAAGTACCAAAGCAAAGTTTCTTCTTTTTTTGTGAACAGCATTTTTAGCCTCTAAACAGTTGAAATTCCAACCCACCCCTTATTCATTGGGCCCCTTTGTTTCTGTTTGTTTAGGAATTTCTATGAAAGATCAAAAAAAGGAGAAACTGATACATTTTTAAAATTACAAGGTCTTGAATATTTACTTTAAATCATTTATTTGAATGATTACTTACTGGTTGAATATATTTGGCAATCCTAATATTTTTCTTACAAAATCATCGAGACCCTCTCTTCGCATTTTAATGAAATCTGCAAGTATGGAAAAGTAAAGTATTAAACCCATGATTTCATTTCATAATGTCAAAAATATCAATGACAACTTGAAAGATAGGCATAGGGATAAAGTAGGTATGTGTTTATTTTTCTTATTTGGTGGAGTAACATGCAAGCAGTGAACATGTGGTTGTAAGCTGATATTGCTTTTTAAGAATCGAAGTAATTGTTTTGTGTAAAGGGAGATATGCAAGAAAGTAAAAGGTAAGTGCAAATTATTTAACATAGAAATCAATGTGATAAAAAGGAGTAATCTTTGTGTAATTACATGTCAATTTTGCTAATCTAATCAGGAGGAGACAATGTATTTACTTTAAAACCAATATAGGAGAAAAATAAAGCTGATTGTCAAAAAAAAGATTGATTAGGGAGAAATGTGATAAGACTTTATTAAAAAAAACAGTTTGGATGTTTACATAGGCATCAATGCTTGAGTGTTTTTTGTACACAAATATGTTACAGATCCTATTTCTTTTGAATTTTGTTCTGAAATTACATTTTTCATTTCTCCCCAATATCAATTTCTAAAAACATGGATAAAAATATTAGAATGTTCTGTGTTCTTTAAAAAAAAGAGGAAAAAAAGAGAAAACAAAAGAAAAGAAAAAAGCAAGTACAATGCAAGTACATATATCAAGTTTGTTTCCTTTTTTAAATGTCATTCATTATTTATCACTTTTTGATACACCAGATGGCTACTTTCTATTTTTTGTTTTTTTGTTGAAAAAAACAATGAAAAATATCTTTATTACAAGAACATGAAAAAACTTCCACAAAGAGTATTACACAAAGGTGTTTATAAGATTTATCACCAAAACAGAGAGCAAATCACATTAAAAAGCTTATCTAAACAAAAGTTGATAAATCAATATCCTTGTTTTTCAGTCATAAACAAACTGAAGTGAAATGTAATATTTCCTTTTAGAAATTTGGATTATTCCTTTCTGATTTCAAATTCAGCAACATTTTGATAAAATATTGAAAGAATTTTCACCTGGGTCAAAGTTGTTGCCAAATAATTTTTTCCCTGGTAACTTGAAATTATGAAGCTGTTCAGGATAAACCTTTTTGACCTTTTGAAAACAGAAAGAATGCATAATTTATTTGTGTAAATAAACATGTCAAAATTTGTTAGCTAGAGAAAAAGCTATATTAGCACAGGATTTATATATAACATGAGTATTTTTCTCGTACAACAATAGCTCATTACTAAAAGGTTTCTGGTTTTCCCATCAAGGAAACAGTAGTCTTAATTAGGTTACACTCATGATAGATGACAAAATTCCACTTTAAATTTTTCTTAGTCAGAATGAATTCTCATAGCAAACTTTAATCAGAAGCTTTCGAAACTAGAAGAAAAACTTTGCTTACACAGCAGCATCATATAGGTAAACAGAAACTGTAAATAGAGAATTATCTTAAAAAAAAAAAATTGTCAAAAAGCCAATGCAAAAGATGAAATTGTGATTACTTACTTTGTCATACAGTGTATGAAATTCATTATATCTTCTAAGAACAAACCATTTTCGTCCGTTTGTTTCCACAGCTACTTTATAAACCTAGAAAAGAAATTATTAATTGATCACCAAAACCAACATCTTTTTAAACATACAAGTTTGCCAATGTCAAATGACAAAATATTAAAATTTGAAATACTTACTGTATATTTTTTGGAATTTTTTGCATCAGAGCTGAGTGTTTGTGAGTCAGGAACACTAATACCTAGGTCTTTGTTATTATTAGTAGCTTGTACATTTTGAGTGGCTGGGCTTTTTGGCATTTCTATAAAGTCAACCTGAAAATAAAAATTTGATATATACCAATAACAACAATCAATTAAATTTAAAATTACAATAATTCGGGTTGGCTAATCCTGACCACCCCTTTCTTATCCTGACCTACCTCTAATTTACAGAAAATATTATGTTATTTACTTTAAAAACTTAATTACATAAGACGAAGAAGAACTAATCTACTGGTCCAATATAAAATATATCTAAATTTGAATAATTCTTTTGTTTTAGAGGTAGGTCTAGCAAACACAATTGAACACCAAATTTGCAGTAAATTTTGGACAATCAAAAATAATTTGTTCAATAATTTGATCAATGTCTTCGATTTTGGACTTTTCTGCAAAAAAACAGGAGAATCAAGAAAATTCATTTTAGATCTGTGGGTATCTTCCTAGCTATATAACATAATCCCACACCAATGGAACAAAAATATAAATCAAAACAATCAAAATCAATTTAGAATTTTTGGTAAATTTGCTGGATCGTGTTCTGCAATCGAACTCCAATAATTTGATTGTGTTTGATTGATTCAGATTTTTTATTGTGATTTTTTGTTCGATTAACATGGTCTGATCTTACTTGCTCACACACATTGGACATTGAAAAATTCTTTCTTCCCGTCACCCGCCCTCATCAATTTTTTTCTGAAAAAATCAGTTTTTCAATTTGTTCTCTCAATGTGTAGATTTTTTCCTAAAAAGAGCTCTCCTCTGTAAGTTTTCCTGCCTGACCCAATTACTCGAATGATTGCAATTGATGATTGTGTTCAATTGAATTTGGCATGTGATTTGTTTGATTGACATTGTTTGGAAACAGTATTTCCAGTGCTGGGCGAGTCTTCAAAGATGTAGACTCTACACCTCTTCATGGGAAGATGGTGGATGGGCAATGTTGGTAATCAAAAATACCCAAATGCAGTAATTTCAAAATGTCCTATGATTCCCAAACTTTTTGTTTACTTTTTCTCAGATAATTAAAAATAAAAACAAAACAAAACTGGTCAGTGGGGAGACGAAAATATAGATTCAATTCCCTCCTCTAACTCTAAAGAAACTAGTATCCAAACATCTTCAGAATTTATTTCTCATGTCCCAGTGAAGTATGATATCTTCGTAGTGGTGGTGTAGTACATCAAGCAGCTGAGATTATTATGTTGTTTTACTTTACCCCGTGAAAGTAATAAACATATCTACAGCCTCCCATTGAAATAGAAAGTCAAATTCAAAACGAGGTTGATATATTATGCGATAGAGCTGAGAGAACAGAACTCGAAGATCTTGCCTAAATTACCTTGAAAGTGCTGGTTTTCGAAGCTCGATTAATTAAAAAAACCTGCCATACTTTCTACAAAAAAGAATGAAAAGTATACTGTTTGGAAATTTTTAATGTTACAACATTATTTTTGTTTTTTTAACCTTTTTGATAACTTATTTCAAAGAAGTTCCAATTGAACAGTCGTTGAACAGACTATATCCACAAAATAATTTTTACAAAACGTTTTTGATACAGACTATTTACCCAGGACCCACAATACAATTTTTTATTATTCTCCCTTGAGCGCACTTTCTAAGTGAAATAATTGAAATCTTTGTTTAAAACTTGTTATAGAAAGTGCGACCGCGGAGATGTTTAAAGGGAAAAATAAAAGTCTAGAAAACAAAATGGCAAGCGAAAAACCAAAACTGTCTGCTCATTTTAACATTATCCAGGAGGAAATACAAATTGTGTGTAAGGTTAGACTTTTTGGAACTTTCATATTGTTACCTTTTTGTTTGTATGTTTTTTTTTGTATCCAAAAATGCGTCCTCTCAAGATTGTTAAATATGAAGGAGTTTTGAAAAATATCTGGTTTTCAAAACAATGCTGTAACTTTGAATGTAACCCAAAGACCTTTGGTTTTAGTTTTACATGCTGGGAGATCATTAGAAAAGATCTTGACAAATAAATAACAAAAGGGAATGAAAAGCTCTTGTGCTTGTGTCGTAAAGTTCTGAATTGTCTTTTTAATTAGTTTCATACCGTGAAACCTTGTAACAAGGGAACCTTCCTTCAAACATGGGATCACCAAATATCTGGTCTTCTTTTTGACAACAAGTTTTTTTTGACGATTTCACCAAGCTTATCAATCACACATCAAAACCAAAACAAGAGTGAACATATCAGATTACTCCAATGCAATTAAAAAAAAGACATGAAAGTTAAAGTCGTAAAATGTCTACTTCAGCTCATCGTCATTTTGTTTTGTTTCTTGATCTCTCGAGATCAGCGAAATAAAAGCACGCTAATTACGCACTTGTTTAGCTTTCCCACGGCTTTTTTAATTGCTTGGATTTTGCCGTTTTCTCAAATTTTGTTTGATTGATATACTTGGTGCGAACTAGAACGGCATTGAATTCTACTTTCGTTTTCAAACATCAACATTCACAAGATCTTGGAAGGTCATCAAAATGGCGTCCCATGTTTGACTGGAGGTTCCCAAGTTACCCCGTTTCACAGTATTTCTTTTGAAGTACAGAATAGCAGAGAGACTGATTTAATTTGACAAACTTAATACAGCAATTTAGCTTGAAAACTTCCAAAAACAGCTTTACTTAGAAGCAGTAGGAAAGATTTAGACTCAAATTATTTCCAAAAAAAAGAATTTCCCGGCTGCCCGGTTTGACAAAATTTTACTGACCGCGGACCGGAAACCTACAATTTTTTAAAGATGGCCTTATGGAAAGAAATTTTAGTATGTTACCTGAGATATATGGGATTATCATCAATAATTTTCAAAAAAATATATTTAATACTTTTTGAATTATTTATTCAAAACATGCTGCCTCCAACTAAAACGTCAAGTGTTTTGCCCCCAAAAATTAAGTGACTTTTTTGCGCATACGCTTACACACTCGCAATAGCAAAACATTGAAAGTTGATGGGCAATCAAAATTGTTTCGATTTATCACACCGGAATTCACAAGGTTAACGTTGTACCCAATTCAAGTTATTCTTTGTGCCCAAAACAAATACACCCAAGTCAAATTTACTTAGTATATTTTATCTGACCTTTTTACAATGTATAAAAACATTGACCCCGCCCGGTATGGTTGGGATCATTGGGACCGTTGGGACCAACAAGTAAAAACTTAACTTCAATCGACGATCCCCCAGCAACCCCAAATTTTAAGTTTCAAGCGATTTCACACCATCTTTCATGCCTAAAATCCAATTTCGACCCAAAACAATCTATGCTAAACCTACAATAAGTAATAAATTATAACTTAGTTCAGCAAGAGCAGTTTCCATGTTTTACACCCTGTCTCTGTTATCTGCACCACTTGCCACCCCAGTTGAAAAATTGCTCCCCACTGAAGATATTATAATAACAATTGTAAATTTTATGCCCCCACTGGAAAAACAATATCATATTTGACCCAACCCAGTGGGTTTTCATCCCATTTTAGTACCCGGGCACAAATGTGTAAAAACATTATAAACGAAAAATGTTTGGATAATTTCATTGAAATAGTTGGAAAATTTAAATCAGGTTAATTAAGCAGTGATACCAAGGTTCCTCAAAATGAGAAATCTTTTATATGTTGCTCCCTCTTTTTAACATCTGGTACAGCCCTAATACACTACAACGTTTGATGCTAACACTATGCACCTTAAGATGGAGAATACTTCTACTACTTGTTTTCTCTAGGTGTTCAAAACTCTGTCCCCATATGTTTTATTAATTCCCATTAGTAAAAATTAAATGAAACACCGATCTTTCTGATCCCCTTTCTGCTTGTAAATCTGTTCCCAAGTTGGTCGTACTAGTCTAAATCTCGACTTTTTGAAACAGGAGATTAGTTTTTTTATTTGTTTCTACAACCCCTCTCATCTTTACATTTTCAGAACGTAAGAAGAGGAGTGATATGAAGTCAAAGAAGACAGTTCACCACAGAGAGGTTGTTTGTTGATTAAGACTTTCAGCTTCAAGAGAAATGAAGACAGCCAGTTATGATGGAGAAAAGACACAAATTAACTTATTTTCATTTAGCTTTCTTGATAGTCTGAAAGTCCTGTTAGAAATGTGGTTACAGTGTATGTGGTATTCAAAGCTCAAGATAAATTTATAATTTGATATGTAATCAAGTCTAAGGCTAGTTTATCTTTGAAAGTTTTTAAAGCCAGTTATTATTGCTTATTTTTACAGTTTGTTATGCTTACTCTCAGGTGAATAGCCCCCGTTTATTAATTTTTCGATTTTTCGCATCTGGTAAATATTTTTTCAAACACTGAGTAACATATTTAGGTTTACTGAGTTTAAAATCATTAAGCTATAATTGTCCCCTAATTTTGCAATGTTTCACTTTTTTACATGTCACCAGGCTGCCTGTCTATAACCAACCAACCAAGGACTTTTCCTACATTTTTATTTTAATAACTTATTATAAAAAAGAAAAGTGTACGTGCCATGACATCTTAGGTCCGCACGTCCAAGGTCTATCCCCGTCTACTACTTAGGACGTCTTATGGATGTCTTAGACAGACAAAGATTTTCAGAGACGTCCGTCAGACGTCCCGAAAACAAAACAAATCAAAATTTCAATCTATGGTATGGTAATAAATATGCCAGATTAATTAGGAAAGGGGTAACCTTTTTATGTTAAAAATTCATTTTCGTTAAAAATCTTAGAAAACACTTCAATAATTTACTTTGGAAGCAAATCTAAGTTATTCAAAAATGTTTTACAATATTTAAGCTCATTTTAAGAACCTAAAGAATTTAAATCATAAAACATTTGCATAACCCCCTGACGACTTTTGAACTTAACATATATCCGCTCAGAATTTGATTGGTCTGTGGATAGAAATTGCATATTTTCTGCTGGTTAATGATAATCGACAGTGCTGTAAAATGTTCCTGAATGGAAGGAGAGGTGGGAAATATGGATAGAAATTGCATGTTTTTCTGCTGTAAAATGATAATCAACAGTGCTGTAAATGGTCCTGAATGGCAAGAATGCAAACCGGTGAGTTAAGAATTTATTTTATGCGGTCCATTTTTCGTTCGTTCGTTCGTTCGTTCGTTTGAAAGTGAAGTGGCCTGATTGATGCAGAGAGAGATTGAATAGGAAGACTTATCTGCTGTCTCCTCCATTAAAAAATGAAATAAGAACGTTCGTTCGTTCGTTCCTTTGAGAGTGAAGTGACCTGATTGATGCAGAGAGAGATTGAATAGGAAGACTTCTTATCTGCTGTCTCCTCAATTAAAAAATGAAACCAGAACTTTCGAACAATTCTTGACTGATTTTGTCTAATGTATGTAAAGGCTTCATAAGCACTGGACAGTATTTTAGGATGAAAGGCTGTGTCCTCTAGGATCCATAGATTCCCCTTTTATTCTGTCTCTTATTTTTTACTCCTGTCATTAAAACATTTGAGATTGAGATGAGATTCGAAATCACAAATCCAATGTTTTTTTTTAATCAAATGTAATTTTTATTTTCGAATGTTTCGTTTTCCAAATTAAATAATTTTTAATATAAAAGGAAAACGTATTCATGATGGATTTTTTTTTTCAGGGACTTCCAAGAATTCTTAAATTGAAGAAGTTTCGCACAGCCAATCCCAGGTAAGAATCAATTTTTGTTTCTATCAAATATTTTTGTCAAATGTATTTTTTACCCATATTTTTGTGTAATCAGGCCTTAAAAATTTAGTCATATCTTTTTCCATAACAATAACAAATAGACTTTGCCAATTGCCCTGTTTGGAAATTTTGGTCAGTGGGGATGGAAAGGGGAATATAAACTAGGTCAGTGTGTGGACACACACGCTGTCAGGCGACCGCATGTTTAAAAAGGTAAAAAAGCGCGGCCAAATCTGTCGCAAAAACTTCATGATTTCACTTTTTTTCCAGCCTTTGAAAGAAAGATATTTATTTCTGGAATGGTAGCGGAAGTGTTGAAAGCGCAAAGGCATCAATTTCTTTAAAAAGTTAGAATTTAAATTTTTTTGGTATGACTATAATAAAACATAAAATGAAAAAGAAAACGAATCTTTTGATTTTTAATGATCTAGATTGGCTAAAAATTAGAACAGTGTAGATCAAAGGAGCATATAAAAAAAAGACAACACAGAAGTTTATATAAGAACTCTTCTACGATTGATTGGCTTCTTCGGTCCATTTTAAATAATTCCCAAGCAAACTCGTTTGTATACTTTTTTTAAAGAAAAAAATAATTTTTATGATTCATTCGGACTTTCTCTCTTGTAACAAGACACTGCCCATCCATCGAAAAGCTTTTTAAAAGAAGCACGCACAACTAGATCCCTAAGCCCAAACAGTTTGTAACAAGAGATCAAATGAAGATAAAAGGGAAATATGTTATAATTCTAAACCGATGTCGTTGTGCTTAGAATTTTTTGTATGCAGGTTCTAAGACAGCGTAAAAATAAAATGTTATGAAAAATCTAAAGAATTTCAATTTCGTTTCCTAGTTTACTTCAGTCTGAAAAAGGCAAAAAGAGCGAAAGTTAATTGAAAAAAAGAGGAAAAGACCTGAATCAGCTTGATAATGAATTTTTGATGTATTTAGGAATAATTTCTAAAATCAAATTTGACCTTGAAAAAATTTAAGATGGCATTATTCTAAGGACATTCTTAACTTTTTGACCAATTTCATCATGAATATTCTTATAAAGTGTATTCTTACATAGTCAAACGTGCGCACCGCACTGCTCAACTTCAGTATTTTCCAATTATAAGGCTCAATTGTAACATTTCAAATATCTAGTACTAGGTAGCAAAGATTTACTTTGGGGCAGGCTGGAGACTTAAATAATTACATGAAATGTTTAATTGTATACGCCAAAGCAAGAACTGGAACCCAGTCTTCCAGCCAAAAAACGATACGATAATTTTCAAAAGATACAAAAGCACCCCCAGGTATTCACCCAAGGAACAAGTGTACCAAATGTCAGCCAAATCAGGCAATTTTTGAAACCTGCAGCCTGCCCCAAAGTTTTCGGAAAGACACACATACACACAGACATTATCAGATTATAGCATGTAGCTCGTTACTCGTCCAAATGTTTCATTAATGTGGAATAAACAAGATAATTACATATGTGCATTTACAGTAATTACAGTTGTAGAAAAACGATTAAATTATTTTCATCAAAGTAATATTCGCTCCTGACCAAAAACACAATTAGACAGTGGTCAGAAAGCTAGTGCAAAAATAAAAAAATAATTCATCATATGTAAATTATATGAGAATTTGTCTTTATCGATATAATACCGATATGAATAAGGTTTTAGCTGATAAGCTGCTAAAACATATCAACCCCACTGTAATTATCCCAAAGAGGCTACTTTCTTTCATAATCGTCGATCGTACATTATTGAGCCCATGTCGTTCTTTAGTACTAAAGTCTCTAAAAATCGCTTGAATAAAAGAGACAATTTTTTGTCTCGATGCTTCGTTCTCCAAACTCGTTTAAGAGACTTTACTACGGAAAACTTTAATGGGCTCAACTTGGCAGCTCCATACCCTCTTATAACTCGTTAGATCATCACTCCTAACAAACAAAAAATAAAGTAATTTGATCCTCGTCTTACGGACTTGGACAAATTATAATTTAAAACTAGCAGATATCAACGCCTTTAACAATCACTGCAATCAACGATGTAAAAATAATAGATAACCAACTACCTCTAGAAGGCATTTGCTCCCAAGAGAGCAACCATTGTGTTTTCCTATTGAAATCAACACTCTATTTTAAAGCTGTGTGTGCAGTGATTGTTATGATTTTAGCTCGATTTCGACACACTTATTGACATCCACTGAATTGATAGAAAATTTGAATTGCTATTTACTGCAGATTGTAGAATTTTTTTCAAAAAATAAATGTATCAATCTTTAGGCAAATTGAATACGGATTACTCTGATACCACTTAAGCTTGATCTGGATTTAAAAACGCTCATAAAAAGCTGTTATCTGAAAAATATATGTGTGCTTTGAACTACGATATCTAACGAATGAAAAGTGCATGAAGGTTGCATGATACAAAATAAACAGATAAATGTTTATAGAACAACATTATCTAATTCAAAAATTTCTTCTGTGAGGCTGCCTATAGGAAAATAAACTTTTTCTAACTCAAATTTTGGAAAGATTTCAGGTGATCGATTCTGTCCAATAGAAGGTTGCAGATGAAGCAAGTTTTTATTTAATAGCACTTTTTACGATGCAAAATATCATTAATATTTTTACAACCATTACACGGATATTTTTTGAGGATCAAGACAAGTTGGCTATCTATAATGTTTACATCGCTACAATTCTAAGAACTATAAAGAGGTAGACGTAAAACAAACAAAAAAACTAATTGAAAGTGAATCCAGTATAAAAAGCACTTCAACAACTTACCTCAGCTCGAATTTGTCTAGTCGTGTTTCTCTCCCGTAGAGTGGCCGTGTGTGGTTGATCATTAACGGTGTCAAAATCGATAGTCACGCCGTATGGGATGGCAATTTCGTCCGTGCGTGCGTAGCGGCGGCCGATTGAACCACTGGAATCGTCCACTTTGTGTGAAATGTCATATTCTGTAAGTGTGGTGGCTAGAGAAATGGAAGGATTACAGTAACGTAATTTGTTTTGCCAAATCGCGTTCTACGAAATGGGCTTTTCCAGAAAAATACGTACCCCCTGTTGAGGATGTAAATTTTTCTTAAAACCAGACCCCCTGGATATCCGTGATGAAAATTTCGAAGCCTTGGATACCTTTGGTCTTCAAATTCATCTTGTGTATTCTAGTAATATCTTACAAATTTGTTTGATGAAAGGGTCGAATACTTCGTTCTTGCTGAGTGGCAAGACAGAACACTTGACAGGTGCCAGTAACGGAGGTAATGATAACCACTGCAAATGAAAATTGAAATAGAAAGTGAAAGTGGAACAAAGAATACAATTATTGGCGGAAATCAAACGAACCATTGCATTATAATTTTGATGTAGCTATAAGACAAATTTAAACTACAGAACAGCAAGAGAGCAAGTCGGTAGGGGTTATTTATCTACATAAACCTTTTAAAAAAGTCTGGAGTCTGGATTTTTTATAGACTGGAGTCGTTCACGACTTAATGTTATTTGATGCGGCAAAATTGATCAACGGGGGTAGTTTGTAGTAACTTTATTTTTGTAGTTTTGTTGTAGTCAATAAATTTTTGTTCAATACCTCGTCTTCCTTTACTTTATAATTTCAGTCGTCTAGATGCTAGACTAGGATTTTTAGTAGATAGACTGTTACCGCAATTTTTCTTATAGCTGCGGTTAAACTTATTCCAATGCAGTTTAAAAAAAGCTTTCACACACAGTTAACATTTTATAAATTTCAAACGAATAGACGGGTTTCATGGTAAAGCTTCATCAAGAAAAACAAGTTTTTACTCGAAAATGATTGGTTGATGGTTACATGATATTTCAATATGATTGGTTACTGGCCTTTCTACTTTAGTTAAATCGTTACCGACGCCTACTATCATTACTATCCACATGGGAATAAAATCACGGGAATCTTTTTCGAATAACAACATGTTTTTACTGTCGACTTTTTTTATTTTGAAACCCGTGTTTTATAGGTTTCGGATTTTTTTTAAAACTTGTTCTTCAAAAATAAAATTTCATGAAATAAAATTGTTCATACCGTTCTTTGTTCGTCACCCTCGCGTGTTTGGAAATTATGTTCGAGAACTGAATACATGATTCGACCTATTCCAAACGAAGGTTCAATCACGTGTGGTTGCACTTCACGAACTAAATAAAACGTGTGCAAATAGCTGTTGTACAATGCCATTTTTGTCTGTTTCGAGGTTTCTTTCAAAATAGTGTTTTTCCTAATGTTCCTTAGAGCTAACTACTAACATTTCTATACAATCAGCATCGCGACCGGAATATACATACTAAAGTCTCTAAAAATCATTTGAATAAAAGAGACAATTTCCTTGTCTCGATGCTTCGTTCTCCAAGCTCGTTTAAGAGACTTTACTACGGAAAAAGTTAAGAGTGGTCTCAAATTGGCAGGTCGACAACCTCCATATGCTCAGCCCATATTGGAAATCGTTTTCAATGACTTTAAAACAATAATATTAAATACCGTGAACATCTTTTTTGAACCTTCGAACTTCTTTAAGCATTTCCTTAGTCAATTGATATTCTTTACCGTCGATTGTAAACGTGTGCGATCTGAACAAGCATAAGATATAAGAAAAAGACGAAAAATCAGAGCACTACGGTACGGTATTTTTTGTGACATAATTTGAATTTTGGTTCAGTTGCTTATATATAGAGTCCTCAAATTTTGATTGATGTTTTTATATATTAATTGTGGGTCCGAGGGATAAAATCGACGCTTGTCCGGAAGTAAAATTCCAGGAGTAAATTATCATAAAAAGCTTATATCCTGTACACCAATTCTGGAAACAGCCCATTTTGCTTAAAAATCCTAGCATTGAATAAGTAAAAAAAGGAGAGGAATTGTTACCCGTTAGAATTGATATCACTTTCGAGTTGATTGACTTGTTCATCATTCAGTTTGCAAACGTGTTCTGTGACTACTTTGGCTTCTTTCTTGAACGCTTTACCAACGATGGGTTTGTTAAGAACTACCTCGACAACATCAACTGACACCTAAAAGATTGAAAAATTACTTTTAGGCGTACAAAACTTTTACGAGCAGAAATTCTTTCCAGGTAGAAAGTTCGCGAAATTTACGACATAAACTTTCGCGAATTTGAGGTGGAAATATTTGGTGTATACAAAGACATTCGAACTTCACGGGAGAAAATACTGTTCTCGCAGGTGTAGAACCTCATGAGTACCACCGCACACAACAAAGTCTGTAATATCTACCCACACTCTTGTGGGTTATGGTACCCATTTCCCTCACATGGCATGGGTTGACCTGGGCGAAGGAACATTCACTTGCCAAGTGAATCGCAGTAACACGGTGAGTATCGAACTCGGACCTCCTGGACGGAAGACAAGTACGATAACCACTATGCAACTACGCATTTCGCGAGCATAAACGTTCGCAAGTTGTCCTTTATCAGAAATTTAAATCCACGCGAATCCTTTCGCAAATTATAAATCCTTAAATTATTCGCGTGTTTTAAAGTGAACTAGCCAAATATTCATCTTAAAATCTTCACATCTAACCATATAGATGGAGTGCGATCACTCTCTTAGTATTTTATTCTCTTCTTCTGTTCTGTTGTTTTAACCGGAAGCCAAGTTAAACTTACGGGTTCAGCGAGGTCGACCATGGCTACTAACTTTTCACCAGAAGCATTTGTGTGTTGTTGCAAATCAAAACAAGCACGATCTGCACACCCAATACACTCGATCCATCCCTAGGTAAAAAAGGAATTGATACTCTTAGAATGTTAGAACATTCCACCCTGAAGAGGAAAGAGGAATGACATGGTGTTTTTATAAGCATATGAAAGTTTGAGGACGGGGCATCTATTGTCTGTCTCTGAAACAATATATCTACTATTTAAAGGGTCCATTCTGGGTCTCAAGAAAGCAAAACATATAATCAGCAACATAATCATAAATTGAACAACAAATCCACTATGTCAAAAAGATCATTCGATTTCTGTCAAATTAATTTTATAGGAAAAGGTAAGTTTGAAATAACTTGATGACAAATCCAACGCAAAACAACTAGAGATAAAACAAAAAGGTTGAAAAGATTTATACATAAGATGTTTTCAGTTCACAATCCCAGCAGTCGCAAGCGTAATGAGCCATTTCGTTTGCCATGTGTTGACGGAACCTCATTTTCTTCGGGTCGACTCCTATCTTCAACATGAACTCACAAATGCGCCCCAAGAAGTATCCCACAGCTGTATTGCTGATGATACCCTGAAAGAAAAGCACGACAAGACACTTATATATATGCTTATCGGAAAAAAAGTTCTATCGGAGAAATATATCCGTCACCTAGTCAAACTTTTGTTCCCTTTCCCCAACGTAAAATTTTCACGTGGTATTTAAAAAGAATTTCCTTAATCCAAATAAAAATAAAAGATGAAAAGAACAATTTAAAATTAACATCTGGAGATATTTTTGGAAGAATTCAAATTTGAAATTTTGGAGATTCGTCGGGGAAAATTCATTGTTGAGGAAACTTTTCGTTGGAGGATGGTTTTGTGGCATAATGTAGTATAACAAAGTAAGTCATGATAAAAAGGATTTTTAGGGAATACCTTTGAATGAGCATCTTTGAGACTCATCATAACAGCTGGTTCACCAGACATTTGTGAATCACGCGAATATATCCGACACATTGTGTTCTCAACTGAAGAAAACTTTGAAATTTCTTTTTTGTCTGGATCAACGAAATATTCAATTTCAGCCATCAAAAATTCCCTGAAAAAGAAAAATCAAAGCCAGAATTACTTATCCATTATGTAACTTTTTACTGGTATTTTTCACTGGGGTGGCTAGTGGGGGTGAATCTCGCTGGGTCAAAGAGATAGGGGTGTATATTATACTATCTTATAAACGTCATGTTAGGATTCTCATGTACAATAAGATGCAAGAGATCCAACCAGTGTATTGACGAGAAAATTGTCAACCCAATTCTATCTGACTCTAAAAAAAGTAAATAAGTGATACTGTTCTGATCTCTACATGAAAGCATTTTTTACGAGAAATATTTTTGGACCAGAGTTTTATAGTACAAGACTTACCGGACACGTAAAAGACCTGCTCTCGGTGCAATCTCATTACGGAAACCACATCCAATTTGGGCGCCTCCAAAAGGTAATCGTCCGTTATTGTAATCAAGAAGTCGTTTGAAATTCAAGAAGATTCCTTGAGCAGTCTCAGGTCGTAAAAAACCTGGTATCAAACCACTTGGTCCGATAGATGTGGCAAACATCAAGTTGAAATCTTGCGGGTCACACAGATCGTTATTGGTAACGGGTGCTTTGCATTCATATTTTTGTATTAATTCCCATAATTCTTCGCGTTTGTACGTTTCCATCTAGATTAAGTGAAAATCACAATACTATGAATGCACAGTGTTTCAGAATGGACCCTGGAGTCGACAAAATGCTTTATAAAACCCAATCATCAGAAGGACGAGAGCCAATATTTGAATATTTTAAAAACGGCGGTATGTGCGGCCAAAAATTGAATTTTGTCAGAACCTTGAAAAACCTACCCTTAGGGGCCGCACATACCGTAGGTCAGACCATCGGAGTGGGCG
>JAUJPO010058015.1:0-13784 GCA_032270745.1 Tiaropsis multicirrata
AGCCTCCGAATGTTCTTAACATGTTCTTAATTTTTTTACCTTTCGAAGCCTTATGTTCTTATATACTTTGTTCTTATTCTTATATAAAAAACGTGTATTCGTATTCTCAGGCCCTTGTATTCTGCGTTTCTTCAGATCAATAAGTTAGACTTTTTTAAATATTTTTGTAAATTAACGATAATATTTTAGGTGAATTGTTAATGACGAAATGTAGATTCGTTTAAATTAAGTAAATTTATGAAATTTCCTCACCAACAAACTGCAAATCTCTTTATGTTGGACACTCTTGATGTTGATAATTATGTTTTGTTGAACGCTCTCATTATTGCTGTTTTCGGTTAAAAACACTTATACCTGGTTATCAAAAACATTAGATAGTATATAGAAGATGTCACCAGTTATTGTATTATGTAGGTATTTATTTATTAAAATATCGTCATTTCGTAAAACATGTAAAATATGGTCAACACGATTGCGTGACCATGAAACTAGTAGTATAATGTTCGATTCTCTTTTGTTTTATGAAATTAAGATATTTTAAATAAAAATGAATTTGCTCTACGCTTGTTAACAATTGTTTACGTACTTCATATGTAGATTAATTAGCTATTTTTCACATAATCAACTGTTGTGCAGGGAAATAAGCAGGGTAGTTCGTTTACCATTTTACATTTTTAACTCATCTAGAAAACAATGCAAAAAGAAAACGAAGAATTTCAAATTTTACCATATAATATTGATAAGCATGCTGCACAGGTACAACAAATTTATGATCAGTATCTTATTCCTACTTATTTGCAAAGACTTGGTATTAAAGAAGACGAGAGAAGTCGATATTCAGAGATTGAAGATTGTCTTGCTGTAAATGCTGTACTGAACGAAAAATTTGTTGGATATTCATTGGTAGTTGTTGATAGTTCAGGTCAAGTCAAAGGTGCTCAATTTAGTTATTTGGTCGACAAAGAAGTTTTTAAAAGAACATTTGTTGAATTGAATCGAAATGTTGTTGTTGAAAATCAGCACAAAGAAAGCATTTTAAAATATTGTCAACACCGATACGAGGTTGGTAAAATATTATTTGATTTGTATGAAAAGTATGATTTTGAACGAGCTCTCTATTCAGAATCTGTTTTCTTGCATCCAGACGTCCGAGGAAAAGGACTAAAAGAACGTCTCGGTCAAGGGACTCTATCCCTCACCAATGAAGTCATTTTGTATGAAGGACAAATCCCTGTCGATGTTTATGTAGAACATTATGGTATACATGGTCCAGTTATCGGGAAAACAGACATGCGTAATGGATTTATCGTCCACGTGACTCGTCTAATGTCGTATGATTTATTTGTTATCCCTATAGCAATTCGCTTACCTACAAAGCAGTCAGCAGATATTTCTTCTAAATTGTGAATTTCATGCCGCAATTCTCAAATTTATGTCATCAGGGTAGACTAACATTTCATAAATTTTTTAGTATTTTAAACGCTTTATTGGAATTTAGAATTTTTTATGTTAATTATTTTGGATTTGGATTATTTTTTGAACAATTTTGAACAATTTTGATAGTTAGTAAAACAAACTGCACTTTGGTATACAAGACAATATTCAATAAGATTTTTACGGCGTTTATTTTGCCATCTTTTAATTGAATTATCTTAACTTCTATTAAACTAATTATTTTACATATTACTCAAAAACTAAAGGCTTAGTCAATAGATTCTTTAACGGAATCAAAAATGAGTCTTGCCATCGTTTCATAGCCTCTTGGCCTCAAATGTAAGCCACCTTCGAAGAATTGCGCAACCAATCCGTTTTTGAGCTTATTTCTAGCCAACAGTTCTGCCATATCACATAAAACCACATTCTGTCTGTGATGTAACGCATAAGTTTTTATATTATCGTTCACGCTGTCTCGCATAGCTTTCATGTCTTCACACGATTCGTTATTCTCGCAAAGCACTTCGGGTATTGTTATGGCAACAGTACGAGCGCCATGGTGATGAGCTATGTTGTGTAAAGCGATGATGTTTTGTGAAAGTTCGTTTGGGCTTCGTTTGCCTGCATGCTGTTTATTATAAATATCGTTCGTTCCACCCAAAATGATCACCCATTCGTAATGTGTTTCTGGAAGAAGCGAAAAAAGGCATCTTTATTAACACCCTTTTATAAATGGTACAGATGTTAAAATTGCACAAAGGTTTCTCGGAATAATGAAGGCTTGATTTTGTTACAGGTAAAAATATACAAAACAAAGAATGACATGTGCAATACCTAAAATAATAGTGGAAGGACATTTGAATATTGACATGAATTTCCACCATTGCGTTGCGAAGTCAAAAGCAAAGGACGCATTGATTGACATTTATCACAGGTATTCCATATATTTCATTTTTTCAATGGATATAATTTCTCGTGAAAAACTTTCTTTTATGGTTATTATAAACCAGCATAATCAAAAAGAATGTTTAAAGTAAGATTTATGAAGAATTTGGTGAACAAAACCATTGGTTGAACGAAGAAACTAAGCAGAGGTTGTTTATACTTTTTAGGAAGGTAAAAAAATGGTGGGGACATTGCGGCCTTTTGGTGATAAATGATAAACAATTTGAAATTTAGCCCCGCCCTACCAGTAGAAGTAAGATATTGTCTACTCACTCGATAGCCTAAGCAGCATTTCCATTCGTTTTGGCATTTCTCCAAAAGCTATGTCTCCATCTTTGCCTTGGTTCTCCACAATAAAACAACGTTTGTCATCTAACCTGTTCAACAGACTTTGTAAACGTCCAGTGTAGGGGTGGTGGTTCTGACCTTTATTGTAATAGCCTCGTGTTAAGGAATCACCAAATGCTAACACACGAACCACTAGGTTTGTACCTGAATAATAAAAGAAACGTTTCACTGGAAGAAATCATATTTTTCGTTTCTAGCCTTATCTTGCAAACTGGGAACCAAAAAAATACACCTCAAAGAATTATGAAAATAAAAAGATTAAGAAGAGAAGCAACGAAAGAAGAAGAACGAATCAGTTTCGATGGTATTCAATACATTGAAGGTTTTTATGATGGTCTAGGGTAAGCCGGGCTTTATTTTTAATTCATCGGAATTTAAAATCGATTTATTAAATAAATAGTTCTCCATTAAAAAGGCAAGAGTTGTCTATTCTTTAGGATTTGTGTACGCCTTTTAGTCATTGCAAAGTTAACTATACCACTATAGACATGAAAAATATAGCATCAGGGTTGTTATCGAGAGTACTCTATGTTACGAAACATCAGAAAGATTCATATTATAGTATTATCAAAAATCAAATCAAAAAACTTTTGTTAGAACTCTGAGTTTCATTCATGTATCATAACCACCAGCTTGGTAACTCGAAAAGACATGAACAATACCTCTTTGTTTTCGGCAAGCATTTTCAATCTCATCTGGAGAATCTGAAAAAAAAAAGGAAAAGAACTTGAATTCAGTAATAATACTTTCTTCAAAACATTGAATCCAGTAAGGTGTAACTTCTGTCCAACGAGCGCCTACTTTTTCACTCGAATTTTTGCTAACCTGGTAATGATTTCGAATCCCCGATAACAACAATTTGACAAGTGAACCGTAGTACGTGCGAATCAAACTATTAGGGCCTTCTTAATGAAAGTCGAGATAACTATGACCACCATTCCACCATGCGATTGTTATTTGTTGGGCGCGTTTATTTGTAATTTCATTTATTCATTACTAGACGATGCTATCGTGTAAGACAAGATATCTAATCGAAGAAGTAAGAAAGTTTTACGACCGCGTAATAATTTCTTTTTTTCGTGCGGACATTTAAACCAGGTATTTATGTCCAAACTCTGCCGCCGCTACTTATTCGTACAGCCTTGTATGGTCCGTTAGGCTGCTTCTCATCCTCTAACGAAACGTGAATCGGAAACCAAAAGGGAGCTTATTTAGCAGACTCATACGTCCAACGGTTTTAGTATGGGTCTGCAAATCATACGTCCAACGGTTTTAGTATGGGTCTGCAAATCATGTACAACGGTTTTAGTATGGGTCTGCAAATCATGTACAACGGTTTTAGTATGGGTCTGCAAATCATGTCCAACGGTTTTAGTATGGGTCTGCAAATCATGTACAACGGTTTTAGTATGGGTCTGCAAATCAGACTAATGGTTCGTTAACCAAGCGACACTAAATTCTCCCGATATACAAATATTTAACGGACGATATAATCATTACCTGTCCAATACATATCTTCCATATTCATCTCCTCCTGCCATAATTCTTCTTTGGCTCCTTGTGATAGTGGTACTTGTGTTTCTAGTGGAACCAGCGGTGGTTGGTTAGCCAATATTTTGGTTGTTGCGGGAAGTAATCCACCATTCATTTGTGGCGGCTGGCCACCCGTGAAAGTTTGTACTGATGATGCAGCAGACTGCATGGGTGTTGTAAGTGATGAAATGATAACTGGTACCATTAATTGCCGACTATGTCCTCTCTGCTCAGTGACCTTAGATATAAAAGACAACAGTTTTATATAAGTATAAAAAGTCAGTTATGTGCTCCTGTGCGCCATCAAATAAAATATTCTGCCTATAAGTGACACATTAAAAATGCTGAGAAGATCTTTCTCACATAACTAAGATCTTTTTCTATTAAAATTATTTTTATTTGAGAGTTTATCCAAAAGAACCGAGAAGACATAATATACAGGGCGTATTTATTTACTAATAAATGAAATTAGTATATAATGGATTCGAAGTTTACGTTCGAATAAAAAAGATGAATACAATGCAATACCTTCTTTGTTGGTAGAGTTTCATCTTCGTTAACGATGAAGCGAGACGGTGAAATTGTAGGAGGCTTCATTCCATCAGAATGTGATTCTAGATTCAAACTTTTGGTTGTTTTTTGCATGATCGGTGAGGATGTGGGCTTTTCTTTCTCAATATGCTTCCTGATGCTTCCTCGACCAAAACCAGATGGGACTGTTGGTTCTCCTTGAGTAGTCTGATCCCTTTCAAAATCATGAAAAGATGATGTTGGCCCCTCCTTGTCTACTGATGTTCTAATGCTTCCTTGTTCGAAGTCCTTAAAGGAAGAGGAAGTAAGTTCTTCAAAGTTGGGATGTTGCTTGATGCCACCCCTTCCGTAGCCAACTCCCTCATCTTCTTCGTCATCTGTGAAACTGGAATAATGCTGCTGTGATGATACCTCTTCGCGTTTACTACCTTGTTCCTCTCTGTATCTCTTTCTACCGCTTGCTGACTCTGTTCTGTTCGTACCATGCTGTGGAGGGGCCTCCAAGTGATGCCTGCTTGACTCTTGGACACTTGCTATGGGTGGAGTGAAAATTCTGGGTATATATTGATCAGGATGAGGCGTGTATACTTTACCCTGGTGTTGTTTCTTAGAAGTTTTCTCTTGTATAAAATTGTCATCATTTTCTATTTTCTTCAGCATTTTATTGTTTGATTTTGGGCTATTTGAATTGGATTTTATAGGTTGTTCCTTTTTGTTTTCATCTTCTAGCCCTTCTTCAAAGGACCGATCAATGGTCAAAACGCTGTTTCCAATCGGTCGTCTGTTGGTATTTTTTGTTCTTTTATCTGGGTTTTGATCTCTAAAAACTCCATAATGTGAATAGAATCTCTTTCTATGGTCACCAGGGATGAGAATGGCGTCGTTCGGTTGGTTTTTGAGAACCTCGTTTGATTGAGCAATCGTAAGATTGGCAAGATGTTTCTTTTGGCTTGTCGTCTCGTTTGCTGGCAATCTAGCATTTGAGGAATTTGTAATGGACGAAGGACTATCTGGTAGGTTAGTTGTGAAATTGACATTTTCGGATTTGGTGAGTTTAGGCGCTTCTAACTGCAATGACTGGCTTGTAGTTGGAGTTGCTGTTAGTGTTGGTCTAGCTGTTGTGGATGGTTGTTGAGTTGTTTCCAGTGTTGTGTGGGGTGTTGTTGTTGGAGATGTTTGAACAACATTAGTTGTATTCTTCTTGGCGTTATCCAGCTCCTCCGGTGATTTATCGACTTCTACAGTCACGAAAGGGAATAATGTTGTTTGCAGTAGGTTACCTCCAGATGCAGCCAGGTTAGCCAGTGTCTGTTCTGTCGGCAATGTCACTGTTGTTGTTTTAGGTGTTGCTGGTGCTGGTTTTGTGCCGTTGCTGGTTTCCCCGGGAACGTTATTATGTTGCCTAGCAACCTCTTCAACGATTGGGGAAGTTGGTTTTTGTTTGATAACCTCAATTGTTTCAATTTGTTCACCTTCTAAATCTCCTTGCTCTCCCGAGGGCAGTGGCTCATGTGTTTGTTCTGATGGATTGGTTGAGATTTCTGGTGATATTGCTGAAGATTTCTTTGAGCCGGTCAAAGATAGTGCTTCTGTTGTTACATTGGTACCAAATTTGAATTGACTTGAATTCTAAAAACAAAATTTGCAACATTTTAAATTTTTATTTCCGATTGTTAGATATAGCTTTGCAATACAATAAAATTACAAACTAATAAACTTAATGAAGGCAACTGCACACCACCATGTCTAGTATCTTCATTCAATGGCAAAGTTGCCAAATAGATTATGGTATTCGGATGATGTGGCTGGCAAGGTCGAAAGTTATTCTTAAATATTAAGAACCATTACCACAAGCCAGACATTTTACACGAAAGAAGTTCGACTATTTATCTCTTCGATTAGACATTATAAAGAATTGAAAGGCTTTAATAATATTTTCTTTGCCTTTTTATTATTTGGGCTGTTCTCGTTTGCTATATCAGTTGGTGATTCAATGGCAAGTTGTTCTTTCTTTTCACTTAGTGCTTGAGGATCCGAAGAGGGTTGAACATTCTGTCCTTCCATCATCGATTTTCCTTTGTCCGTCTCATCATCCTGTTCAGGTTTTTCTGTGGATTCATCCGTCATCATTTCTTTTTGTTTGTTTTGTTCATCAGCGTCACTTGGAAAGTTGCTTTTCTCACCTTCCAAATGTTCTGTTTCTGCTAGCACAGTCGAATTAACTATACTGGCTTTAGGAGATGCTCTCGACGAATTTTGTTGAGCCAATAAGTCAAGATTTTTCGTTTTTCCTTCCAAATTCATTGGTTTGCCAGATGACTTACTCGTGTCTAACAAAGTTTGATTTGCTGCTTGCTCATTTATTTCACTATTGGAAACAACTAATTCAGATTTATCGGCCTGTATTTCTGCTTTTATATCGTCTATTTCGACTGATTCCTTTGTATCTCCTTTGTCTGACTTTCGTTGAGGATCAGAAGTCATTTCAGCATCTTTATTTGAATTCGTTTGTAAGGTTTGAGTTTCATTTAACTGTTGTTTTAATGTCTCTGAGTAAGATTCATTATTTGCTTCATTAGGGTTGTTTGACTGTGGCTGTGATTCAGTTTTTTCTGATCTCGATGTCTCGACGCTTTCTTCGCTATTTTCGCTGTTGGTCTCACCAGTTGACTGTGTTTGATCTGGTTTTGACATCTCTGGCGATAGGTCTCTATCACCAGGATCAGTTTCAACTGTTTGATTTCTCTTTTGTTCTTTTTTTTCAACCAATTTACTTTCAAGGGAGTCTTCAACAGCTTTCAGTTTCTTCAGAGTCTTTTCTTTCTGGTTCAGATGGTTTTGTATGAAATTGAGAAGAGATTTCTCACCCACGTTGATGGCGTCTTTCAATAAGTTCACGTCATCATCTGCTACGTGGTGTTCTAATAAAAAGAAAGAAAAGAAAGTTTCTTTAATATTTGATTGCTTTCACGTATTGAGCTTTCAATGAATACGTTTTACCCGAAAATATCACGAAAATAATTGTCTCTCTTTAAAAAAAGCTCAGGGGTGCTGTTTTAGAAATTTTAACTTCTCCTTCTTAACGAAGCCCTGCACTTGGGTCATATAAAAAAGTGATTCTTATAGACTACATCTCCTTTGGTCAGAGCGTAAACTCCTTCTCTTCAGACTATGCGCTTTGGTTATGTTTTCAATATTAAATAGCAAGTTTTACTGTGCATGCGCATTACGATTTTTATCTGAAAACAAAAAACTGCGTCGACCAATCGGCTTTAGATTATAATTATTTCATTTAATACGTTTATTGATAAATTTCTTTTGTTTAAATAAAATAAAATGAATTATTACGTCACCATTATTGGCAAATCATACGAAAGCCTATAGACCAAGAGAAAGGCCTAAAAGCCTGGAGCTGTCTATTGTGCAGACTAGGATTCTTACATCTAAAAGAGGAGCCTTTATTGTTTAACAACTGAAAACCAGAATTACCTTGTTTATGTCGTCGTGCTGCCGTCTGTTCCTTTTTCCTCGCTGTAACACGATGCGGGTGTATTTTGCTCACACTTTGAGCTTCATTAGCTATTGTTTGTTCTTCCATTCGCTCGTTAGCTAAGAAGCTAGTCAACGATGCCTCCTCACTCTGGCCTGATTCATTTGTATCAGTTACTTTAGCGTCAGGTCCTAACTGTCTTGGAACAAGAGACTCGTCCAGGAAGTCGTTGACATCTTCCCTGTAGACTGTGGGCGCATACATAGGAATGTATTCGCGGGCTAGACGATCTCTTGGACTAGGTGTAGGTATAATGTTCTTCCTCTGCAGTTGTTGTGAGGTTTTGTTGCCGTATGAGGCTGGTAAAGTCATAATATCTTCAATGCTGGTTTCATTGTTATTCTTTAAATCTGGAGTAGGGTTCATTGGATAATCACTGATTTTAAATGTCGAGTATGTGGTTAAGTTTTGTGGAGGATTGTTGAAGTTTTGTGGAGGATTGTTGAAGTTTTGTGGAGGATTGTTGAAGTTTTGAGGTGATGTTTTGATGGTAGTGGTATTGATGGCTGAAGAAGCTCTTGACAGTGACGATAATTGAGATTTTATCATTTCAGTTGTACTTAATAACGCGTCTGTCAAATTGGTTTGATTCTCATGATTGTTGGAGTCTACCATTGCTGAGGGTATTAATGGAACGTTCAAATTGTTTTGAGAGGATGGACTTTGTATTGCCATCATGTCATCATCAGATGAATTCTCCATTAATTGAACACGTAATTGACTTGGTGACGTATCAGCAGAATATACTTTTTGTAACGGTTCATCCTCCATAGAAGTTTTATCACTGTTCACTGTCAAATGTGTTTGATTTGTTGTGCTACTATCAATGTTTCCTGAAGGCTGATATTCCAAGGATGTTCCTCCAGTAGATATTACCAAAGGTGTTGGATTAGCAAGAGCATCATTGGCAGATTGATCAACATTTGATTCAGGGGTATTCATTGAGGTAGGCTGTATAGACTGGTTTTGAATCAATTGTGAAAGGCTTGAAGGTCCGTTCTCGTTCTTCAACGCTTCTGGTTTTAGTTCTATAGGATCTGGAGATATTGATAAGTTTGAGCTTTCAGTCATTTGATTCTTTGAGAAATCTGACAGAAGCGGAGACTCTATCGATGTCATAATGGTGCTATTAGTGAGTTTGGTGTTTTCTGATTTGTTTTCTTTAACCAAAGTCGAGTCATTTTTGAACGATTTTGTATTATTTGAGATTTGAGAGGCCGTTTCTTTGTCAACGGTCGTAGTATTTTGGGATAGAAATGGTAGCACTGACATTCCTGGTTGAATGGAAGTGTTGGTAGATTCTTTCTCGGACCCCATTGTTGCCATGGATTTATGTCCCGTTCTTACCTCTATTGGAGAAATTCCTGGAATTGACTTGTTATATTTTTCCTGAGAAGCAAGTTCACTTAATTGTTCTCTTGATATCAAACCATTGTCAAGTATAGACTGGTTTATATTGTCTTTTGAAAGTGTGGGCGAAATACTTCCATTATCGATCACAGTCCTTAGAATGCTTTCATTCGTTAATTTTCCATCGTCTTTTACCAAAGATGCAGTTCTATTCACTGTCCCAAATTCGTTTCTTGTTTCGTTGATCTTTGATGGTATCTTTGAAAAATCGTTCAGCATTTTAGCATTGGTTTCGTTACGTAAAAGTTCGTTTTCGTCAGTCACGTTCGATTTGACAGAGCTCAAAGATTTCCCGATATCTTCAATTGAGTTTATAATTTCTTGTCCTTCCTTTTCACTGAATTTGTTTGCTCGATTGTCAAAGTTAGAATAATTTCCAATACTTGAAACGTTGGAATGAAGTGTGCCATTATTAAAGTTCTTCCTTGTATTCATTTGGTTCAATGTATGTTCCATATTATTTCTTGAATTAACTCTCTCAGGTTGACTCCAACTTTCAGACTTTTTTACTCCGGTCAAAACATTGCGATGAGAGCTTTCTTTGTCTCTTTTCGTGGCTAAATTTGTATCAATTTCAGATATACTTTCCAATTTATGAAAAGCCTTATCGTCATCCATCATTAGGAATTCATCAGTGGCCGCCATTTTTGTTAAATTACTTAAAGATGGCCCTCTTTGTTTTTCTATTGATGCAGTTGATGTGTTTTTATGGAAAAGAACAAGGAATTGATCAGTTGGTTTGATCAAACGTTTTCTATTAGATACCATTAGCGTTGGTAATGGTTTGAAAATGGAATGTGTTTGGTGGCCACCCAGCTTTTGATTTCGTTCCAGAGGTATAGCATTATGAAAGACGTCTTTCCTCTTGTGGTTTGTGATTCGATTCATAAAAGGTGTGACAGTTCTTTGAGTGAAATTGTTTGTTTTGCTTTCTGAAGTTCGCTTTTTCTTCTTTGAATTTCTTCTTCTTTTAATATGGGGTTGCTCTTTGCTGAAAGGTTCATTTTTCAAGAGGTTTTGTAACAACTTGTTGAAATCTATTTCATGAAGTCGAAGCTCGTTTGAAACTGCTGCTTTCCTTTTGGTGGTTTCTCGAACATTACTTTTGTATGTTCCATCCAAGTTGATGGATAATTTCTTCTCTTTGATGAAAGATGCTGAACGATGTTTTGCGTGTCGACTATGCTTGTGTTTGTTCGGTATTTTAGTGCGGCGTTCTGCTGCATTGTCTTTCTTTCTGTGTTTAGCAATGATTTCATGAACGAAATTTAAGTCTGGTAAAAGATCTTGGAGGATATTCGCTTCGTCTTCGTCAATTGCTGGAAGTATTGCGTCTAAAAACAAACAAAAATTATTTTCAATATTTTCTGTGTTCTTAGAGGTATTCTGGGTGCATCTCATCGTGTATTGGTGTTTTATGAAGAAAATCTTTGAAACGAATTTAAAAGGTCAACGACCTAGAAGAATGCGAGCACATTTTTCAAAAACAAATAATTACCTTTATGTTCACCAAATATTCCAGAAATGTTGTGAATACTGACTAAGACCACAAATACCAAAGTATTGATACCAAAATAAAATATCTTCATTTTATTTTGCAACTGTAATTTCTTTACAACAATTTCTTTCCAATTTACTCATTTTCGGAATGATCTAAAGATTTTTCCACAGTTTCGGACAATGATAATTTTTAGGTAACATTTTTTGCCAAATCCTTCATTTTGTCAGTGTTTTTTTTATAAATTTACTAAATTTACTAAGCCATTTAAATTTCTTTAATCTTTTTATAAAACAATTAGCGTCTTTTAAACAATACTGAAGTAATTTGTTGGCCAAAAAAGTTTTAATTTTTGTGCATTAAACGCTAATTGTTTGATTTGAACAAAGAGTTTGTTTTAAAGATTCCCGAGGAATATCTCAGACTCTAGAACCAGGAGGAATACGTATAAGATGTTGGTTCTTTTTTAAGGCAGGGTGGGGCGGGCTGCGGGTGGCGGGCGTTCGTTTTAAAAAGTCTGACTTATTCGACGGTGATGTGGTGATAGAATTAGAAATTCTGTTAAAGAAATGCAAACATTTTTAGCCCCCCCCCCCTCCTCCTTCAAAGCCCTTTAATTCAAGGGCTAATTAAAATGAAAAATCTTATCAATGACGCCTAATGAACCAAACAGAGTGCAAATTTTCAAACCCTAATCTTGACCGGTTTGGTTGCAATTAAAATCGAGAAGAACAGCTTTTTCTGTTGTCAACATTCATTTGGCATAATTTAATATGTTTTGAAAATACTAAAAAACTTGGCACATGTCTTCTTTTTAGCAACACATAGTAGCTTTGAAGTCATGGCCTCGTTTTGCTGATTTTATTTTTGGTTTGGCAAGTCTTCTAGGTAAAACTCACAGACCTATGAATTAGGTGCTATTAAAAATAGAACAATTTTTGTATGCCCGATTTCGCACCATCAGGAGTTAAGATGACCAGGGTAGCTTCAGGGTTTCAGCAACAAATTTAAAGCAAAATAAGTGAACATATTTAACAAAATGTTCATTTGTTGGCTTTCAGACAAAATCAAAAATCTACCATCTCAAGTTTAACCAACAACACAGTTTTCTCATGAAATCAATACAAAGAACAGTCCAAAATGACTGGGTACCAACCATCTATCCCTTAGGTAGCGCCCCAAACCTCTCAAAACTTTGAAATTCAGCGCTATCCCCATGGGCTTTCGCTTTGAAGCGAGCCAACGCTTTAAACAGTATGACGCCATCCAACTTTTTGTGGTTAGGAAGCACCTGTTGGATGGGAAATCTCCGTTTTTAGGACCACTGCGACCTCGAGAATGAGAGGACCAATTTTTTGAAAGAGTGAAACATATGATAAAAAAACAGACATTAATTCCCCTGGAACCACCTTAACTTACCGGCCAAAATCTAAAAAAAAAGAAGACATTTTTTGACTGTAAAGGTATCTCCAAAAATATCAAAAATTGATGAAAGCTATATATAGAAAGTTATACATTAAGGGAACTTATTTTCGTGAGAACTAATTTTGGTGAGCAGCGAAAGTCGTAATGAAATTTAATTTTGGCGAGAACTTATTTTGACGAACCTATGAAAAATAATACCAAAATGTAGTCTAAGTAGCTTTCTTATGTCATATAATATATGTGGAATTATACATTACGTTTCTTTTAATTTTGGCGAGAACTTATGTTGGCGAGTGACGCTTTTTTTAAATTTTGGCGAGAACTAATTTTGGCGAGTGAACGAAATACTTAATTTTGGCGAGAACTAATTTTGACGAATTTCTCCCACAAAATTTCACCCACGCTTCGACACGCTTGTTTACTCGTTAACTCTTTGTTTATAGGTGATTTCGTTTGTTTACAATTCTAAAAGCTAATTTTAATTCTCAAAGGCCTTTACCATTCTTTCATCTTTTCAAATTTGTTAATGACTTCTAAACTCATTAAAAGTGTTTATCTTATGCCTTACAAATGCTATTTATCTTAACTGCCAAAATCATTTCTTGATTTAATGACATTTTAAATATTTCCTTATACTTTATAAGGAAATATTTGTTAAAACGGCTTTTCTCCTTTTTCTTCTTTTTCTTTTTTTTTCTTCCATACGGTCAGAAATATGCCGCCCAATCAAACCCGCCTCAATGCCGCCTGCGGTGGGTGTTTAGCGTGTTGCGTGATGTTGATGAATGAATGAATAACAAGATTCGCAAAAATGCGACTAAATATTTCCATTTCCGAGCCATATATGCTACCTTCTATGACTCTTTGAAAATAAAATCCAAAACATTTTAAACCTATAAGATCAGCTAAAAACTAATAGCCATAGCTTACTCTGAGCTGGCACCGCTTTCTATAAATTAACACTTAAAAGCTTTTTAAATATTTCCCTATTATAGGGGAATATTCTTTTAAACGGCCTTTTTCCTTCTTATTCATAATAATATTCGATGTTAATTTTTGATCCTGTTTTCTTCATTCGTGCTTCACATTATGACGTCACCCGTTCAAGCG
>JAUJPO010058026.1:0-13781 GCA_032270745.1 Tiaropsis multicirrata
GAGTGTACTCTCATCATAAACCGCTTCGCGGTTTATTTAGAGTACACTCCGTTTTTTTATAGAAATTCAGGTAAAAAGTTTGTGACTTTGTCGGATGTTTCCACTCAGTGAGATAGAGATGGCGGAATCCCTAGTACTGTAATGGTGTTGGATATGAATTCTCAAATGTTCATTTACTGGCAGCTGTCACGGCAGACCTGGTGACTTTGCCGTCAGTTTCCTTCTTAACGACGTCCTTAATGATTCCAACAGCTACAGTCTTTCGCATGTCTTGGACAGCAAAACAACCCAGAGGAGGGTATTCGGAGAAACTTTCAACACACAGTGGCTTCACGGGAACACGCTTAGCAATGCAACAATCATCAGCTTTAACGGATGTAGGATTTTTCCAAAGATTTTCCGGATCGGCGATCAATTTTGTCCAGTAATTCGACCTACTTGCATGCACTATGCGCCGTGTGGCAGTCGATGACAGGAGAGTAGCCGGCTTTGATAGTTCCGGAATGATCGAGGATTATAAGCTGTTAATTGATTATTTGATCGATTGATTGTCCTATTGTGCAATTATGTCATACATTCATCAATAAGATTCAATGAAATGTTATTGTTCATCATCACAAAGATATACCTTTAGAAATAAATATTTTCTCGATGTTTATTTTTCGCTGATTTGGCTGTACTTTATCAGCGGGTATATATGCACACGTGGACATTTGAAAACAGTAAAACACACGTAATTCAACAGCATTGTCAACGTATCTTCTTCTACAGTATGTATAACCATAAAGATAAAAAGTCGAAATCGGGTTTTTTAAGAATGTCCATTTATGTATATGAATCAAAAAACGAAAACAATCAAATTGGTCTTATAAAAAATGAAAAATATAGATAAAATCATGTCTTCAATTAGATCCTTACAATTTAAAATGGCTTCAAAATATAAAGGACAATCATCAGTTACCTCCCTTTAAACTGTCTATATCAATTTATCTATTCCGGTTTTTATCAACAAAACATCTGTAGTAGGATTGCTCTTCTCGTCGGTTCCTCGCGAACGACAGCGTCCGGGGAGGGTCGCCAGTCGTAACGCCTTCGAGGTGTGATCGTATAGTATTTTTACCCAGTCCTAAACGAAGGTCTAACAACTACCGGCGAACCTCCCCAAGACACGGACTTCCAGAACGTCGGAGAAAAGCAAACGTTTATTGACAGGCTACAGCCCTGTGTTTACAGTTCGAATCACTGGATGTGGTAGGAAAGACTGTTCAAGATCCAAAACTCGACAAGTTATATTCAGTACAATTAACAATTTATTAAGAAGACATAAAGTATGAAATATGTATAACAAGTACAAAATATGTGATCATGGCACTAGACAACTAGTGCCAAGAAACTCACTGTAAAAGTAATATAAACGAAAATATCCCCCGGATAAAACCCTAATATTTAGCTAACCTAAGCTAAACCAACTCACCAGACCAGCCAACCCAACACTGGGAACTAAATGAACACACAAAGGAAAACTAACTCTGAACAATGTGAATGCGATCCCTAAACCCGAAGTCCCTGGCAAATCGCTACAGTATCTCTATACTCTACAGGTATAACTATGTGATCCCTAGGTCCGAAACCCCTGGCTAATCACTACACTGGCTATGTACATTAGCTACACAATCTCGAACAAAGGTTTCCTTACCCACGTGTGTCCCCAGTGAAGGGCTGGTCTGCCGTGCTCACAAGTTGAGTGAAACAAGTATCGCCGCAAGGTGAGGTCTAGCCCTCGTGCTCATCTTTTTATACCCATGCCCCATCCTTCCCCATCCCCACCGGACGGACATCCTATGTCCATAACTGGACGAAACTGACCGGAACCTACATGCCCATAACTGAACACTGACCAGTCCCAGTCCCATACTTCGCGACGATTGGCCAGATCGTCCGAAGCCAAGTAGACGATAACTACTTTCGCTTTCAACTCTTTACTTCCGGTCCGCTAGGCCAAACTATCGATAACAACAACATGTGTTTGTCAACAACAGACGGACGGGGACGAATTTACGTGAAGTTTACGACATAAACAAGCCCCTACCAGACCTAACTAGGACAAGTATAAAAGAACCGAGCTATGTTGAGCACTGCATAGACCTCCAATACAGTATAAGGTTGATTACAAGTTTGTGACAAAAACGAGTTCCCTCACATTCCTCACCCCAAGATTTAAGCACTATTTTCAACCAAAATTTTGCTTTATCTAACAACTGACTACATATGTAAGTCAACCAACGTGCCATCAGGTATTGTTAACCGGTCAACTGTCTACCTGAACATAGCTAGCAGGCTAATTAAGTTGTAAATTTATCTACCAACCATAAAGTAATATAGTGACATACAAATATTATGCTTTATAAACAATCTGAAAGCTAAAGATTTAATAGCACCTGCTAAGACAGCTTTAACAAGAAGAACATACTTCACCTAAGGATTGTTCTCAACATAGCCTCCAATATAGTGTGTCTGACTAGGCTAACAGTATATAATCAAACCAAATACAAAAACAACCATGTAAAATAACAGTAGTATCAAAATTTAACAATCAGATTATCAGCAACAAGACCCAAGCAAGTCACTAGTAACCAAGATACATCAAGTTCCATGACAACTACACACTCAGCTGCCAGCAAGACTAATAAACTCTATTCGCATATGAAAAACAAGGATAAACTCCTATGTTCCAACAAAACATATGTAAAAATAGTAAAACTAGTCCCCTGATATATCAATTTGCACATTATATATGTAAATCATGATCAAAGATACATAATAAATTCACATTATAGATAACATGTATCAGTGTGTGAAATTCATGGTCCTCACAAATTATTATAGCCCAAACCATTACAATTCTCTTTGAAGAAATATAAAATTTAATATTTTTCACTATTTATTGCATTTAGCACAAATATATGGAATTTTATGGAATATTTTCCATGTATTGACCAAAAAATTATAGGAAAATTAATCTGAATTACCCACACTGATACAAACATGGCAAAATAATAAAAATAACACAATTCCGGGCAAAGTCAGCAATATGGGGTACAAGTCCATCCCCTCAGTTCAATTGGAATAGTCACATACTAAATTCCAATGCATAACGCCTATAGAATACACATTTGAAGGTATTTCAGCACTGCACAAATTGGAAAGTTAAGTTTGTCCGTTTTATCAATCCAATTTGATAACACTTCAGTTTTTCTCCTAATATTCAATGGTTCAAATCCACTTTGTAGTCCAGCACATTTTTTTATTTTATGAGTTTATAGTCACTGCACAAGTCTTTTATAATTTTATAGGGTGCATAAAGCTTAACGCGAGAAATAATGCATAACGCTTAATCCGGAAAATGTGCTTAAAGCTTATAATCCCGCGAAGGTAACCGCACTCGGTCCAGCCGCATGGCTCGTCTGCTTCAGAGGCTGAGAGTGGGGAACATTAAGCAAGTTCTGCCAAACTCTCAGTCTCCAGGTCTAGGTCCATGGACAGACCAACCGGAGAGAGTTTCTGGTCCGTCTTCTCGGGAACTAGACCCTGGTTTCTACGCAACTGATAACAGTGCCCTGACAACCATGCCTATCTATTCCCTGGATATGTCCAGAGTGTCCTTACTCTGGACTAGGAATGGGAGGATATCTCCTGGATCCTTGTAGTTCCGGTTCAACTTCCTGACCCGGTAAACTGGGGTGTCGCGGGAATGGCTGGAGGCCACATGTTTCTTTGCGTGTGCCAACTTTAGGAATACATGTTGGCAGGCCCCACACTCCATCAGGCGGACCATCGGTTTGTGATGAGACATCCAGTGGTTCATGTACTGTCTTGCTGACTTGTAGAATGTGGGTTCACAGCTGGGAACAGGGCAGGTCCTCCCTCCAATAGGAAATGGCTCCCGGATATACTCCTGTTGGAAATGTTGAAGCTCCTCAGTGTCTACTTCAACTGTCAATATATCCATGATACCTGTAACAGATAAGCATACAATACCCTGCTCCTCTAGAACAGGACAGCAATTACTTACTGAAAAATGTTTTCAATTTAATTTTTAGACTGCTGTCCCTTCACTACTTCAATCTAGCACCAATATTTTAATCTCAATACAGTTAAAATTCACAAATATCTACCCAACAGTAGACTTAAGTAATATATAACTAAACTACCACAAAATCCCAATACACTAATATTACAGGTAATTTCAGTTTTAACCAATTTAATGAATAGGTTATCTCCCCTTGACTGCTACCAAATCCCTTTCCCCCTAAACATCTCATGTTTATACTTCAGAGCTGGGGATCCTGGGGATTTATCCTCATCTTACCTGAAAAGTAAATTGGTTATACATACATAAGTTTAGTTGGTTAATACATTCCGCATTTATAGGATCTCTCCGGCCGTACCTGATACAGGACGCATTGGAAAGTTCCCCTAACTAACCTAATTTATAACATTTTATTGTTTTATAGGACCTTTCCGGCCGTACCTGATACAGGACGCAGTGGAAACTTAAAAATCCCTTACAATCTAACCTATTTACACGAAAACCACATAACCGCCACAATTCTTTTTATCTATTAGTACTGTTAATTCGTACATTTTTTTAAATACCTGTTTTGGTAGTGGTTTTACTGTTATATTCTCCCCTACTAGTTAGGGTGAATACCTCACACAGGGTTTTACTACCCGACCGGTTCTCGTTTTCACCTGTACTGGCTCAGCCTGACCCCCCTTTCTATGAACTTCATTTGTCGAGCTCTCCTCCCCCGAGGATGTCTCAATCTCAGCCCCCCCGGGCTGATCAAGATCTGAAAGGCTTGAATCAGGTGTACTGAGCCAGTTTGGCGGAGGGTCAGACCCCTCGTATGGTTTTAAATGATCAACATGTACTGTGATCACTTTTGACAAGTTATCTTTTTGTATTTTATAGGTTAGTGGACCCAGAACCTGTACCACCAGATACGGTCCTGTCCAGCCTAACCCAAACTTCTGGTTGGCCTTGGGGAGATACCACCGCCACACCCACATGCCAGTTTCGTAACTTCTCCCCTTGACATGATTGTCATGATTGCGTTTTTGCATATTGGCAGCCATGTCTAATTGTGTATTTGCAAATTTAAAATTCCTTTGCATGCTATCCTTGAGCCACTCAACGTACTCGATTGGACACTCATGTTGGGGACCTGGGGGGTTCCCCACCATCAGGTCAATAGGGCAGTATACTTCCCTACCCAACATCATCAGATTGGGACTACATTTCGTACTTTTATGCTCCGTAGCCCTGTACGCCAACATTAAATACGGTAGTTGATCGTCCCAATCTGATCAGTCTTGATCAACATACATAGATAACATTTGTTTGAGGGTCCGATTAAACCTCTCAACCAGTCCATCCGATTGGGGTCGGTACGGTGTAGTCCTAGTTTTCTGAATACCTAATAATTTACAGACTTCAGAAAATAACTCGGACTCGAACTCACGACCTTGATCGGAATGTAACTGGACGGGACACCCAAACCTGCTGAATACTTCAGACACTAATTTGTCTGCCACTGTGAGTGCAGTGTGATTCGGCAGTGCAAATGCTTCCTTCCATTTTGTGTAATAGTCCCCCAGTACCAAAATGTACTCATTGCCATTGTTTGTTTTAGGCAGAGGACCCATTATATCAATGGCCACGCACTCCATTGGAGCACGGGCTTTGAATTGTCGAAGAGGAGACTTACCCAACCCTGGGCCTGGCTTACAGCGAGCACAAAGGTCACACGATTTACACCACCGTTTGACACTCCCTGTCATACCAGGCCAGTAGAACCTATTTTTAATAGCTTCTATGGTACGGTCTCTCCCAAAATGTCCCGCAGTTCTGTTGGTATGTAGGTGTTCAAAAATAGTATTTAGGATACACCGAGGGGTCACTAACTGGAGATATGATTGACCGTACGCAGTGATCTTCCTGCGGTACAGTAAATTGTTTTCTATGTCCAGTTGTTCCCACTTATACCAAAGCAGTTTAGCATCGGATGGTAAATTCACCACTTCCGTCTTGCTGGGTTTAGTCGGTGATTTTTGAAGTTTCTCCAAAATTATACCGATACCAGAATCTGCTAACTGCAAATCTCGTAGCTCATCTCTGGTCCATATCGGGAGCCAGTTAGCTACATTTTCGTCATTTTCCTCATTGGAATCGTCAGAGTCTGTCATTCCCTAATTTTATGGGATTTAACAGCAAATACTGATCACAGTCACTGTCACTCTCTGTCTCTATACGATTTTGTGTCACTTTTGTTGCTTCGCACCCTGTACCATTGCCGGGGGTCCCCCCACTAGTGGCTGGATTTTGGGTACTAAGCATACAGTCCGGGCACTTGTCGTTGCCACATTTACGGGTGGGTATACGCGACATGGCGTCCGCATTCCCGTGTTTTGGGCCAGGTCTATATTGAATATCAAGATCGTACGTCTCGATTACACTTAGCCACCTGGCTAGCATGCCCTCAGGGTTTTTGAAGTTTTTTAGCCAAATAAGGGGAGCATGGTCAGTTCGTAAAAGACAACGTTGTCCGTATAGGTAATGTCTATAGAACTTGAGGAACACCACTACAGCCAACAGTTCTCGTTTAGTGGTGCAGTAATTTTGTTGAGCTCTATTTAAGGTATAGCTCCCATATGCCAAAACCCGTTCCTCCCCATTGTCTTGAACTTGTGACAATACTGCCCCTATCCCGTTGGCACTGGCGTCTGTGTCAAGAATGAACCGGCCTTCAGGTTTTGGGAACGAAAGAATGGGTGCCGTAAGTAGACACTGTTTTAGTTCCTGAAGGCCAGTTCACACTTGTCACTCCAGTGGAACTCCGTATTTTTCCGTGTAAGTTTAGTTAACGACGACGCGATATCTGAGAAGTTTTTTACGAACCGGCGGTAGTACCCGACAAGCCCTAGGAAGCTACGGATGTCAGACCGGGTTGACGGTCTGGGCCATAGTTCGATTGACTTAGTCTTTGTCGGGTCACACCTTATACCTTCCTGTGATACTCTATGGCCCAAGAAGGCCACCTCTTTCTGAAAGAGGTGACACTTTTTGGGTTTGAGTTTAAGGTTAGCGGTCCGTAATTGTACGAAAACTAAGCATAAATTCTCGAGTGCCGTGTCAAAGTCTTTCCCGAACACGATTATATCATCTAGGTAACACAAACATTTATCCCATTTTAGGGGGCTTAATATGGTGTCGACTAGTCGTTCGAACGTAGCCGGCGAATTACATAAGCCGAATGACATCACTAGGAACTGAAACAATCCTAAATGTGTACTGAAAGCTGTCTTTGGCTTGTCTTCATCCGCAACTCGCACTTGCCAGAACCCACTGGCCATATCCAGTGTACTAAACCATTTTGCGCCGTTTAGTGCTTCTAATGTGTCGTCGATTCTAGGAAGTGGATAGGCGTCTTTTTTAGTGACGGAATTTAATTTCCTAAATTCAACACAGAAACGGTATGTAATGTCTGATTTAGATACAAGACAAACCGGGCTCGACCATGGGCTTTCGCTTGGTTCAATAACTTTTTCGGTCAACATTTTGTCGATTTCCTGCTCGATAACCGCTTTACGAGCAAACGGGACACGACGCGGCAGGATTTTAATCGGTTTCGCGTTCTGCGTTACATGGGTCCTGATTAACATCCGGTTCCCAATTCACTATGTCAGTAACAGTTTCTACCTCTCCAATGACTGTCGTGGGATCTAGACTCACATTAGTTGAAGTGATATTCATTACTGACATAACAACTTGTTGTTTATTGGGTTCTACCAGACTCCTGGCAAACAACAAACCTTTTTCTCTCCACATGCTCTTGGGTTCCACCAGACCGGTTGTCTCTCCAAAAGATCGATCAGATTTACATGTTATAAAAGTCTCCGAGTGAGCGGGTATCGTTACCGGGCTACTTGGTGAGATCATAGCACACCGGTTAACCTTTTCTTTACTTAAGGGGACCCAACCCTGATTGATAGCTAACCTATCAGGATTTAGTTCAATTTTGCACTGATACTTCCTAAAGAAATCCATACTAAGTATTCCAGGTAAATTTTCAAGTTCTGCTACTACAAATTTTTGCACATATTTTCCAGACTCTATATTAAAAGCAAGGGAGATACACTCTTTCACCTGGAGCGGATTACCATTGGCGGTGGCTAGATTGTTTGTGAACCTCTGTAACACAGACTTCTCTAACCCCAAGTTAAGAAATTCCAAATAGGAAAGTATGGCGACAGGGGACCCTGTGTCCACCAGCATCGGACAATACCCTTTATGTACATTCATGTCAGTGTATAGACACCCCTGGTCTTGGTATACACTGTGTACACTAAGTCGAATCTGGCCAGGCACTGAGTCCTCCCCCTCACTATTTTTCCCATGTGTTACCTCCCCTTTTGCACTTTTAGTTTTTACGTTTGGCCTAATATGTTTGTTACGATCCACCTTGACTGGGGTCTCGGCCACGAGCCCAGTCGACCTTAGTTTTCCGCCTTATTATCTCGGTTTTTCTTTTCTAGCGCATTTAATTTCCCGCAGTCCCTTATGTAATGCCCCTCTTCTTTACAATAAAAGCATGCCCCTTTTACACCGGAATGTTTATATTTAAACTGATTTTCCCCTAGCTTTTTGTCAATTAACTTAGAGATGGCTGCCAGGGTTACTGTTTCCTCACCCTTACCCATTTTCTTATTTTTACCATCCCCTTCTGATGTGATAGGTTGGACAGCGGATACCGTTTGAGGCTCGTCCATTGGTTTCTTAGGAGAGTTTCCAGAAACCGCCTCAAACTCTACAGCTGATGATATCGCCTCATCTAGGCTCTGAGGGTGTCCAAACGTCACCTTTTTTCTCATTTCAAAACTCGATAGACCATTAATGAATTGATCTACCACCTGCGCTTCTAACGAGGTGTATGGCACCTCGGGGTAAGCTAGTAGGGCTAGCCTACGTAGGGTGTAGCCGAAGTCGGACGCAGTCTCATTTTTAGACTGCCGCCGGCTCCGAAACTCGCACCTATGTGCCACACTCCTCTCTTTAGGATTAAACCTTTGAGTAAGTGTGTTTTTCACCGCTGTGTAATTAGACAATTGGTCATGAGATAAGTTACTTAGTAATTTTTGGGCAGTGCCCCTCAAACTCATGCTCAATTGTTGAGCCATCTCTGTCTCCGACCAACAATTCCATGCAGCTACCTGCTCGAAATGGACTATATAGTCCTGCCAGTCTGTATTCGTACCATTAAAGGTGTCAGGCTGTTTTTCACGCCGTGACACCCGCATGGTAGAATTACGGAATGGGGTACTAACTCGGGGTTTTAATTTATTAAAATAAGTGGTATCACTCTCCTCTCCCTCCCTCTTATTGGTCAAGACCTTTGTCACCATGGGGTTAGCTTTAATTTCTATAGGGCTGACCCCGGCCCCTTGGGAGTACCCGGACCCATCCTTTCCCACCTTTGGGGTTGAGTGTTTCTTCAAAGATCTGCCCCTAAATTTCCTTCTTAAGGCTCGCTGTAGTTTTAAGAACTCTAGTTCTAGGTCGTCATCCGAACTTTCCCGATCGGAATCCGACGGTTCTATAAACCGCAATGACTTAATATCCCTAAAAGGTGTGCCCCCATGAGGTGTCGGGTGTGCCACCATGGTGGCCCCAGGGGTTTGTTCCAAAGTCTTATACCCACTCTCGCCCCGTACCGTTATTTCCTCCCCCTCCCAATCAGACACAGGCCTGTTGACCGGGCCATCTTCATGTACATCAGCATGGATAACCTCAGCCATATTTAGGATATCAGTATTTCGATATATTGTATAATAGTATTTATGACAAAATGAATACTCTAGCAAAATATCTACTGTTACAGACCTTGCAAGTACTAACAGTAGAGATTTCACAACGCTTTACAAATTAAAAATCACCAACCTAACACAAAATATCTTCAAATAGTCAATAAATCTTATTACATGCACAATAACTAAGTGAGAATAACATGGATCATGCTCAGTACTCACCAAACCACATCCTGGTCACGGCACCAATCTGTAGTAGGACTGCTCTTCTCGTCGGTTCCTCGCGAACGACAGCGTCCGGGGAGGGTCGCCAGTCGTAACGCCTTCGAGGTGTGATCGTATAGTATTTTTACCCAGTCCTAAACGAAGGTCTAACAACTACCGGCGAACCTCCCCAAGACACGGACTTCCAGAACGTCGGAGAAAAGCAAACGTTTATTGACAGGCTACAGCCCTGTGTTTACAGTTCGAATCACTGGATGTGGTAGGAAAGACTGTTCAAGATCCAAAACTCGACAAGTTATATTCAGTACAATTAACAATTTATTAAGAAGACATAAAGTATGAAATATGTATAACAAGTACAAAATATGTGATCATGGCACTAGACAACTAGTGCCAAGAAACTCACTGTAAAAGTAATATAAACGAAAATATCCCCCGGATAAAACCCTAATATTTAGCTAACCTAAGCTAAACCAACTCACCAGACCAGCCAACCCAACACTGGGAACTAAATGAACACACAAAGGAAAACTAACTCTGAACAATGTGAATGCGATCCCTAAACCCGAAGTCCCTGGCAAATCGCTACAGTATCTCTATACTCTACAGGTATAACTATGTGATCCCTAGGTCCGAAACCCCTGGCTAATCACTACACTGGCTATGTACATTAGCTACACAATCTCGAACAAAGGTTTCCTTACCCACGTGTGTCCCCAGTGAAGGGCTGGTCTGCCGTGCTCACAAGTTGAGTGAAACAAGTATCGCCGCAAGGTGAGGTCTAGCCCTCGTGCTCATCCTTTTATACCCATGCCCCATCCTTCCCCATCCCCACCGGACGGACATCCTGTATCTGTATCTGTATAAGTACGTTGTAGATCCCTATTTAGGTTTTTATACAACGGTTGAGAGAGAGCGCCTAGATCTTTATTGGCGCTGATTCCGGAGGGCGGTTTTGAATTCCTCAACGGATTTCACATGCACGACCTCGTCTGGTAGGTGGTTCCAGTGGATTGTAGTGTCTACAAGGAACGAGAACTGGTACTGAGGTGTTTTACTTGATGGAATTACCAGTCCTCTTGAGTTGTTACAGACTCTTTTTTCCACAATGTTTTTAGTTATGTGGTCTTTAAACTGCCTTGGTTTTATATGGCGAGTAGGTCTTGTCTGTTTGGTAAATTTGGATGGTGGCAACGACGGCACCAACCCCTCAACCACCTTGTACATTAATATCAACCTCAAACTTAGTCGTCTGTCTTCTAGGCTATCCAGTTCTAGTTGTTGTTTCATAGATGTAATGAATCCAGGGTCTCTGTTTTTGTAGTCCTTTTTAATGAAGCGGACTGCTCTATTCTGTATCCGCTCCAATTTGTCGATATCCCCTTGGAGGTATGGGTTCCATATTGTTGCTCCATACTCCATGATGGATCTTACCAGGGATATGTATGCTGTTTTACGACAATTTTCTGGTACGTTTCTTAGGTTTCTTCTTACAAAGCCTAGGGTGGCATTGGCTTTATTGTAGGTCTTGTTTATATGGGTGTTCCATTTTAGGTCGTTTGATATATGTAGGCCTAAATATGGGTTGTCCCGGACTTCTTGTAGTATATGTTGGTTTAATTCGTAGAACCGTGATGTTTTCTGGTTAATTGACATAATATAGCATTTCTTAGCATTAAATCTCATGCCCCAGTCTATTGCCCATTTTTCAAGGTTGTTCAGGTCTGCTTGTAGTTGTTTGTGGTCCTTTTCTGTGTTGATGGTACGGTATAGCAGACAGTCGTCAGCAAATAGACGGACGGACGAGTTGACACAATCCGGGAGGTCGTTAATATGGCATAAGAACATTATCGGTCCGAGTACAGTACCCTGTGGCACTCCAGAATCCACTGATGTTTCCTCTGATTTCTCCCCTTCAACTATTGTTCTCATTTTCCTGATGGTGAGGAAGTTTGTCAGCCATGTGTGTAGGCTTCCTTTTATTCCATATTGGTCTAGTTTATGGAGTAGCTTGTCATGTGGAACTGTGTCAAACGCTTTTGAGAAGTCTAGGATGGCAACATCCACTTGGTGTCCTTTATCATACTCCTGTAGGAAATCGTTTACCGTCGTTATGAGTTGTGTTTCACATGAGTAGCCTGATCTGAATCCGTGGTTTAAGTTGGTAAGAATGTTGTTATTTTCCAGGTGTTTCATCATGTGTCTGCATACTATATGTTCTAGGATCTTACACGTGACTGATGTTAGTGACACTGGACGGTAGTTCTCGGGTAGGTGTTTGTCTCCTTTTTTAAAGATGCTTGAGATGTTTGCATCTCTCCAGTCTTTGGGGAGGTTCCCTGTGTCCAATGATTGTTGCATGATCTTTGTTAGTATAGGTGCTAGGTGTTCTGCACATTCTTTTAGGATCCTGTTTGGGATGTTGTCTGGACCAGAGGATTTTGTGACATTAATCTTTTGTAGTAACTTTTTGAGTCCTTCTTGAGATATTTTGATGGGTTCGATGGTTTTCTTCGCTTTTAGTCTTGTTGATGGAAGTCCATTATCTGTTGGTTTAGTGAACACAGACTTAAATTGGTTTAATAATATCTCTGCTTTGCCTTTACTGTCTGATATTAGATTTGGTCCCTTTTTGAGAGGTGCTATGCCACAGGAGTCTTGTCTTTTTGATTTCACGTATTTCCAGAATGGTTTGGTGTTACTGTTTTCCAGGCCCTCCATGATGTTTGAGTTTACGTATTCGTACTCTGCCTTCCGCAGCTGTCTTTTGCATTCTTTCTGGGAAGATCTATAGTTTGACCATTTATTTGTTTTCCGTGCCTGTCTGTACAATCTTTGTTTTTTCTTTAGCATCCTACGTTGTTTGGACTTAATCCATGGTATTGAGTTTTTGGATTTGACCTGCTTGTTTGGTATATTTCTGTCCATGGTGTTAAATAGTGTTTGTTTAAAGGTGTCCCAGAGTTGTTGTACTGTATCCCCCTCCTTTTGTTTGTTCTCTATGGTGTTATTAAGATCCTTTAGGTCCTGGTTGATGTTTTCCCAGTTTGCTTTATTGTATATATAACATTTCCTACTAATGTTACTTTGATGGTGTACCTTAGTATCAAAATCTGTGATGATAATGTCGTGATCAGAAATTCCTGGTACATTTACTGAAGACTTAACTAAGGTAGGGTTGGTTACAAAGATCAGGTCCAACAGGTTTCCTTCTCTCGTTGGTGTTTCATGTATTTGGGTAAGGTTGTTTGTTCCCGTAATATCTGCTAACCTTTGTTGGATTTCTTTATCTTGTCCTGATGCAGTTAGGTTTTCCCAATTGATGTTAGGGCAGTTGAAGTCACCCGTAAGTATAATGTTGTTTATGTTCTCTTTATCAATGATTTCTAAGGATTTTTTTAGCTCTTCTAGGTGTTTTGTCTCTCTATGGGGCATGTAGAATGTCCCTACTAGTAGGTCCTTGTTGTTTTTCATTTTGATCTTTGCCCATTCTAACTCACCATCTGTGATAAATGTTGTTTGTTCCACAGATGTGAGTGACTTCTCCACAAGTATGAAGACTCCTCCTCCGAGCGTTCCTCTATCATTTCTATATGCGATGTAGTTTGATGGAAAAACTTCGCTTGATTTTATCGCATCTTTTGTGGGGTTCTCTCCTGGTTTAACTCCTTTTAGCCAAGACTCTGTAC
>JAUJPO010058037.1:0-13780 GCA_032270745.1 Tiaropsis multicirrata
GAACATTAAAATTTGAAGAAGTCTTCTAATGTTCTTAGCTTTTTTGGTTTCAAGCCTTAAAATGTTCTTAAAATGTTTTTAATGAAATCTTTTAATTCATGTGTACATATAATCAAAAATGAAAAAGATTTCTATACTCTTGAGTCTCCAAAGCCTCCAAAGCCTCCAAATGTTCTTATATACTTTGTTCTTATAAAAAACGTGTTTCTCTTTTAATTCCAACTACTTAAATGGTATTCAAAATAATCGATCTCGAAACGTACCGTAGACATTCGGACAGAAATCGTGGTTTCAAAATCGGACCCTTACAGTGCACTGCAAGATTTGCTGAAAAACTGACCCTTACAGTGCATTTTTCGGCCATTTTCCCCCAGTTTTAACAAAGATTTTCAAAATTTTCTCCCCCGGAATCTTCCTCAAAAGGTTTAAAATGTTCTTAGCATGTTCTTAAGCTTTTTAAACCGTATAATTATGTTCTTATATGATTAGTTCTTATAGAGAAAAAAAACTTGTAAAAAGGATTCCTGCCCGGGGGATACTGACCTTCTTATGGTCCGACTGGGGTGCGCCGCTGGGATTCTGGAAAGCGACTCTACGTGGAATAAATTCTGGTGATTTCTTGCCAAAAATCGTGAAAAAAGTGACCCTGAGAATGGCATTCATATTCCAAAATTTTCCAAAAAATGTCAAAACTTGTTGAAGATTTCTCACAAAATCTTTCAAAAAGGGACCCTACGAAGGAGTGATTTCCATATACAATCAAATAAAACATTTAAACGAAGCACCAATAGAGATGACTTAACAGCAAACATTCAACCAGCAGATAGAAACATGGTTAAACAGCTCAGAGACAGGAAAAAGTTGAATTAATATATCTCTCTCTATTCTTGCAGTTGTTGAACCGTGATTTCGTGCATGGAAATGAGATGACTATGTATCTCTTGATGATTGGATTTTATATCCAGCAGACAAATGACGTTTCTCCAACGCCCATTCAACGTCCAAATAACATTCTGATGTTAAAACAACGTCCGGTACTTGCTAGGTATCTTATTATTATACATTGAGATGTTAAATTTTATCAAAACTCAAAAGACATCAGAAATCGCTGTATTTATAGAATGATCTGATGATAGGAAAGCTAATCAAAATTCCTATGGCACCAAATTTGTTCCGATTTTTCTTTCCTATTTTATTGGTTTCATTAGAGTTTGATACAATTCCCAGACAAGTAAATTATTAGATATAATTTTTTTTGATCGCGTTTTAGAGGTTACAATAAGAAACGTTTCAAGGTCAAACTTTCTTTTGGAAATCATTCCTAAATAGAACTCTCAAGCTGAACAAAAACACCATTCTTATAAAAAAGCGTATATGGATAAATTATAACAACACCCCTGTCTAAGTGACCCACTTAAATCCGTCTAACACCTAGAGAAAATGGTCACCCCAGTGAAAAATCAGATGTTCTCTCTCACCCTCGTGGTAAAACAAAGAAATACAAAGAACCGTGGTGAAAATTTCATAGAAAAACATACAACATCGGTAAAAAAAAGTCGAGTGGAAAGGAAAAGTCGAACATTGTTAACCAATCGAATGGCTTCATCTATTCCCAAGCTAATGTTGGTCTAGTATTACGTCATTTTATAAAAAAAAAAGGTGCGCGTTTCGCTCCAAGTGGAGACCGTCCTTGAGTTAAAAAGTGTCACGCTATACCACAACCATTATCCAAACATTTTGACAAAAACAAACAAGAAAAATCGTCAATAATCCACAATATAAGAGACAATAATGTGACATTATATTATGACAGCCCAGCGTTATTTTTTCAAATTATTTGTGAATTAGATTAACAAACTATCATTTGGCTCATGAGAACATTTTGCATTATGAATCGCGGGTAAATGTACTTATTGATTAACTTGCTTAGAACTGATATCGTGTGCAAGTGACAAGTAGGAATTGGCATCGTTAAATTTGTAGGATATGCAAGAACAAACCAAGAATATAAGTCTTCGAAAGCTAAAAAAATTAAGAACATGTTAAGAACATTTTCGAAGCCTTCTGAAGAAATTTTATTAAAATAATTGCTTGAGAAAACAGCTAAATAAAATGGCTCTTTCTTTACAAAATTTTAAGAATATCTTCAGAACATCTCAAAGCTTTGGTTTCAGAAAAGTTAAGAACATCTGAAAACTTGCTTCCATTGCGATCAGAAGTGTGCTAAATAAGAAACTTTCATATTGATTTAAAATTGAGAAATGATATCATGATGCGCATATGATAAGTAGTGACATCTGTAAAACATATGACGTCTTGTTTTTCTTGTTTTGACGTTGAAATAACGTTAGCTGGACGTTAAAAAAAACGTTCTGTGTTTACGTTAAGTCGGAAGAATCCATCTTAACAAGCATTTTTTCGCGAGCTCAATTCGCGAAAATTTCTTCCGTGAAAATTTCTTCCCTTAAGGTACTACAAACCACAGGTCTGATATCACGGTCTGAAGTTGTAGCTAATATCCGTGCATTGTCAGCACGCCGGCGCAAGACCAAGATCCAACCCTCTAGAACCTTTAAAAAGTTAAGAACTTGTTAAGAACATTTTAATAAGTCTTCCAAATAATCACAGTTTCGAGCTTTAGCGCGAAATTCTGGTTAGTTGCGGGAGATAAGAATACACCCTCTACCGGGCGGTCCCGATCTCATTAGCATTTTCTCGACCCATTCTCCTTTTGATCTTCCTTCTTCAGTTACAAGAGTGGTAGTCGGTTGTTTTTTCCCTGCCTTCCAGGCCCTCACACATCATACACTTAGCTGGGTCTCTCCTCGGTTGGTCACATGACTGTGACACCTAGATTACGTTCACAGGGCCTCTGATTAGCAAGCCGCCCAAGTACCATACAGGGCCTCTGATTATTAAGCCGCCTGCATCGTCTCTGTTACTACGGGGCCTCTGAATAGCAAGCCGTCCGAGTAACATACAGGGCCTCTGGTATAAGGCATATATCATGCCGCCTGTTAAGCTATAGAGTGGCCGCAATATTTTCCGCCACAATATGTATATATTTTTCGATTAACAGAATACATATATCCAGGGTCAACTAGACTCATCTTGTGTCCGTTTCTGTCTCCAGGCCACTAAATGAAGGAAAGGTTCGCTAAAAAAGAAGTTAGTTTTTTGAATCGTGTTTCTTTCGAAAAGGAGAATCTGGTTGGATACTTAAAAAATGGTTTTTAAAGCGAGCTATTCCTTTAAACGGCCTAAGTAGATCAAATCAATCATTAATTGAATTTCAGAAAAAAATTAAGAACATCCGAAGGCGAAGGATTATTTTGTAGGTCACAATATTCTAATAAAAAGCGTGTAAAAATACTAAAATATATACAGTGCTTGTGAAAAAAGAACTACAAATCTTCATTTTAGTCCTCTAAAATAAAAACAGGTGGCTGTTCATTTTGCGGTGGAAAATTGGTATTAGAATCATCTTTGAACACCAAAGCCGACTGTTTATTAGAGTCAAAGGTTTGTTCATATTGTCCAGTAGGGTTGCTTTGAGGTACTTCGACACACTGTCTGTTGCATTGAGGTCCTTCGACACTCTGTCTGTTTTCTTCGACACACTGTCGGTTTTCTTCCGCTTGCAAGATTACCAAATTGTCTTTTTGTGGTAAAGGAGGAGGTCCAGCGATGAATGCATTTGATGCAATGTCTACCATGCTATGTTGACGTGGATCTGTTTGGTAGTGTGAAAGGGGCTTTTGTGTTTCGTTCGCTAAGGTACCACCCGTCATAAAATGTAGTTGATTTCTATTGATGAATTTTTCTAACCAGCCGTTACTAAAATTTAAGCCACTGGGCTGGTCAACAGACTTCTGTAACTTGTGCGCATGCGCTATAAGAATCGGACCGTTGACTTGACGGCCCTCGTTAGCCATCGCATACACCCATTCAAGTAAGATCTTTTCAAATTTCGTATCATGTATTTTGCGACCGCCCCCTTTTAAACGTTTCCTGGTGGCACCGCCAGTAGAACTAACCGAAAGCTCCAACAACCTGTCTTTAGACTTCCTCCATGTTCGGATCGATTTACGGTCGACTTTGTATTCCCTTCCAGCCGCGTGATTCCCTTTAACTTCAGCAAATGCAACCACTTTAAGTTTGAACTCAATCGAGTAGGATTTAAGCTTCATCCCTTTATGTGATTGACCGTTTGGTTTGGCTTGTGGTGTTTTTGATGAATGAGCACCTTGAAAAAGCGTTGAATCAAAGCCTACCAGATCCTTCAGATCATGTGCTGCTTTTTCACCGAGAATGACATTTGTTGGTGCTTCTAGAACCACAACTTGTTGGTGGTCGAGTAACCTGTTGTTGTTGTTGTTGTTGTTGTTGTTGTTGTTGAGTAGATTTGAATTTTGCATTATATTTTGTTTATCTAAGAATTCAAAACGCACACATTAAACGTCGGTCAAAAGGTTGGAGAGTTTTTTTTTAAATGGCAGAAAATCACCAAAAACACAATATAATAACTGCCCTCTTAACCTTACTCTTAACCTTACTCAATGCTTCTGAAAGTGGTCTGTTGGCATCTGGTAGCAATAAAACAGATGACTTTATTTAAATCAACCTTGAAGGAACGACGGATCACATTTCTAAAAGTCTACGGACCTTTTGACCGTGATTGTAAAAACATTTAATTTGTATATGTGAAAACACCAAAGAAGAATCGAACTTGCTTTGTTTACAATTTATGACCGGAGCAGCCTGTGTGGTATAGAATAGTCTCTGACTGGAGTCGTTTAGAACCTCATTATATTCAATAACGGTTAAATTTAACTATAATTCTTTTATAACATTCAAGTAAATATTTTACAATGTCGGACAAAAGGTTGAAGACTTTGTTTAAATAGCAAAAAATCATCGAAAACACAGTTTAACTTCCCCTTCAACCCCGCTTGTTGCTTTTGAAAGTGGTTTGTTTACATCTGGTAGCACTAGCTGACCTTATTTACATTAACTTTGAAGGAAGGAACTAATTTCCAAAAGTCTACGGACCTTTTGACCGACATTGTAGTCGTCTAGATAACCTAGATACCAGACAACGTTCCGACGTTTTCCATGACGATGTTTCTTAATGCTGGTTCCAAAGTTATCTTGCTTCTATAGTACCATCCTTCTTATCAGACACATTTCTATAACAAAATCTGCATATAAAATACATCACAAACACATTTCATCCTACATATATAACCTACGTCTTGATATAACATCATAGCATAACACAGAAAAAGGGAATAAGAAAGAAACATAAAAGGCTTCATCATAATATTAACATCAGTGTGGGAGGGCTTATTAATTACATAGTACGATGAATGAGAAAAGAGGAAGGAGGGCGCTTATATGCGCAGGAGGCGGTCTCTGTTTATAAATCAATCATGAAAAGAAGCAAAGTGAAATGAGTTTTTGTGTAAGAATATCTTTAAAAGAAGTAACCCCCTGTGTTACCTTATTAGCTCCTTGGTCTTTAGGTTAGGCGTTAGGTATTTTAAGATCACGGATCGAAATTTAATCAAAGACGATTCCAAGTTGACTTTAGCGAACACATCAATATCCTTAGTCTATTCTTTGTTGATCTTATGTGCAACTTTGAAGCTTTATTCGTATTAAAAAAACTCTCAAACTAACAAGATAATAGGTTGGAGGGGGTCTTATTAAAGAAAACTGACCATGGGGTGTTATCTAACTCAAAATTATGTTTAAAAAATGTGTATTATTATAGGGCACTTTTATGCTCAGGAGGTGGTCTCGATTTATCAATCAATCATGAAAAGAAGCCAAGTCAAATATATATGTTTATGTGATTCAACACCCCCCCCCCCCCGTCTTTTAAAAAGTAAAAAGAAACATCAGGAAGTCGTTGTTCAATATTTAAATTTCATTCATTTTGAAGATTGGAAAAACTATGCTTCACCAGGTCATGTTACCTGGATTGCCCATTGCCCTTGGAAACAAATTTCCGGTTTCCGATTCAACAAAGGCTATCGGATTACCGGATTATCAATTACTGGTGTAATTTACTTCACATAAAGGTAATTCTCTTAGTAGATCCACTTACTCCACTGAGTTCCTTAAGAGGTATATTACCATATATTTATACTGATCTGTTACAAGATTACATACAAGGAGAGCCTTTCAATTCAGAAACTCTTTTGTGTCAGAGGCAGGGAGTTACTTTAGACGAAACTACTTAGAGTGAGGAGGGGTTGGGTTGTTTGTTTTACGAGTGTTTTGTGAGATTCGTGGGTTGAGATTATCAAAAATTGCAATTTGATCCAATAAAAGTATCCTCCTCAATTAATTAACAAAGCATTATTTTACAAAAAGTGAGGAGATGGAGGGGAAGGACGCTCTCCCAAAATTTCTCCTATAACAGTATTTCGAGTGTGAAGAAAGACATAGTCGAGGAAAATCTTCAAAAAAAGACATCAATTCTAACAATTTGTATCCAATTATAAAAGCTTCAAAATTAATTTTACGAAAAAGAAAAAACCTCAAAAGAAGCTGTATACGTATAATTATCGCTCGGCGTAAAATGTCAATAACATAGAAAAGAAGAAGAAGAAGAAGAAGAAGAAGAAAAAACAAGAAGCAATCATGTCTTATCAAGAACCGCTCCAAAGAAGATCTTTGGATGTTGTATGTTGGAGAAACGTGTGGAAAAGTACTTTAAAGGAAGAAACTTGCGTGAAAAAAATCGCGAAATTTTGGGATATTACTTTCGCATTTGACTATTATTTCGCGAGAATTACCTTTCGCGAAAAAGGCAATTCGAAAATCTAGACACTTATAATAGGACACTTATAAGTTTCTTCATCTTTAGTAACTTACGATATCTAACGTGAAAGTCTTTATGAAAGGTTGCTATATGTTCTTGTAGTGTAAATCCCTCCAAAAATAACGTTTTTGAAAAAAGAAATTGGGGAGAAAAAAATATTTCACGAGAACTTACTTTCGCGAATTTTTAAGACGTTCAGCATTTTTCGCGGGAACTTACTAACGATTTTGTCGAAAAAAGGCGAACTCGCGAAAGTTTCTTTCTTTAAAGTAAGCCAAAACGCCAACAATAATGTTCATGTGGAAAATGAATACACATTCAACCTGTTATAAAATATTTCTGTGGTTAATGACATCTACTCAACTACTGGCGTTCATTATAGCGCACCACAGTGATACAAAAAGTGAAGACTTCACGGTGTATCCTTCCTCCAAATCCAGTCAAATGCTTGAAGTCCAGGATCAAAGTGAACAACTTATAGAGACGACGATTCCATGCAAAGCTGACTTGATATTCAACGACCTGCACCACAATTATCGACTGCAAGAATGTGTCTATACGACCCTTCGACAAGTCTCATACGAAAGGTGTGTCGCAAATTGTGCTATGGACGCAAGCAGATGTCGTTCCATTAATTACCGTCCAAACGAAGAAGAAAGCTTGTGCGAATTGAACCATATGACAAGGTTTGAGTGCCAGGGGGAGAAAAGAGGAAATCGTTGGCAAAAATGCTGGGTGTATGCTGGCCCGGAAAAAGTATGTCTAGCTACTAAAAACATGTTTTGTTTCGCAAGAATTCCCACTTAAAAAGAACAAAAGTTCTCCAAACAAGAGATTGCTATTCTATTCTATTCTGCAAGATCCTGACTGTGGATTGAAACTATCTGTAAATAATCTAATGGGCTTTGGGAAGGGTTAACTAACTGAAATTGATATTATTCTATATAAAACTTTGGTTCTTGACGTGGTGGTATTCGTGGTGGTATTAGTGGTTGTTGTACTTGCCTTCTGTCCTTAAGGTCTGAGTTCCGTATATATTATATCGTATTATTGCGATTCACTTGGCAAACACGTATGCCATGTGAGAATTGGGTACCTACCATCCATGACTCAATTAATACAAGAATAATCCATAACATTGTGGTGTGGGGTGAGATAGACTACTCCCAAGGTTCTATAGTTCTTATAGAGGATAATGAAGGAACCCATTTCGATTTTATTTTCAGATGGAGAAATGTGACACGAACAACGGACTGGAGAGATGCGAATTTCTTTATATATGTCAAGATGTAGATGAGTCACCAGGATACAAATGCCAAAGAAAACATGGTTAAAATTTGTATTTGTTCTAAATTATTAAGCTCCGAGTCTTCCCATAGAAAATATTTCTAAACTTGTAGTCGCGTCTATCAATCAAATAGAGGGCTGGTATTTAAAGAATTTATATGGAGTTTATGAAGAAAAGAAAATTTTTGCCGCCACCATAAACATAAGAGAAAAAAACGTCAAATATGATTGTCCTATCGGAAGAACCTGCACTAATGTACTTCCCAATTGGGCTTTTCCAGAAAAAGTCCGTGTGAGGGAAATTGGGTAGTCAGTCTAAGGTTGCTGACAGGATACTAGTCAAAGACTATCCATAGTTAGTAAAATAGACTGGAAAAGCCTCTTGCAACTCAAACCAAATAGGAATAGAAACACTTGATTCGTCGTTACCTTTGAGAAAATACGCAAGTACATATCAAAGGTAGAATTTGTCGATTCATTACAAATTAGTAATGTGCATAAAGTTGTTGTCTAAAAAGTAGTTTGTTTTCATAAGATACCATCTCGAAGAAGTGAAAGGTGTAAGGACTTTCATAAATCATTTTCTTCTTCTCATTCTAGATAAAGTTAAGTCGTGGAAAAGCATCCATGCTGAAGGAGATTTAGATGACAACGCTAAAGACGCAATGGACGGCTCCGTCAAAACATGCAATCGACTAGACGGTACCTATAAAGATCCGTATTGGAAAATAGAGTTCAATGAGCCCACCCAAGTCGCCGGACTCATTATAAAAAGTGGCTTGAACAGAAAGCTGAGCGTGGCAACAATCACTTTGAGGCTAGAAGACAAAGTTTCTGAAGTGTGTGGTCAACTGAATGGTGGGTCCATGATGGAGGTTGTGCTTTGTAAGAGTTTGAAAACTTCTTACGCTTTGCAGATCAACATGCAGCACCGACGTGCTGATGGCTCCATAAACTCTGAGGTTCTTTTACTTTGTGAAGTGGAAATATATAAAGTTTGAAAGATCACCAGATTTTTATGATGAGTTGTTTGAAGAAATAAATAAATAAATGTTTGAGCCTAAAGTTTCTTTAACTCAATTTTTATTTAATCCAGAATGAATTTCCCAATAATATTAAGCCCCTCCCCTATTAATGAAATTCAAACTCTACGAAAGCCTAAAAACACGAACCCCAACACTCAATTATTTTTGATTTTACAATTTTTAAGAAAGGAGTTGTTAACCCTACTGACGTATTTATTGTTATTGTTTTTGATTGGTTTGAAAAACTGCAAACATTGTGCAAACTCAGCAAATCTTGTGAGCCTTTCAAATTGGAATTTTAGCGTCGATTAAACGAACTTACCCAGCCTTCTTTTCGGCTTCAACCTCATCTACAGTCATTCCAAAAATGAAGATGTTTTCTTGGCCCATCTCTTCTCTCATCTCAACGTTGGCTCCGTCTAATGTTCCAATGGTTAATGCTCCATTCAACTGGAAGTAAACCAAAAGGTTTTCCATAGTTAAGTCTCTTAAGCGAGTTTGGAGAAAGAATCTCAAATCGTGGAAGATGCTAACGCTTTCTTTATGTCAGTTTAAATCATTTAATATTAATCAATCAATCAAAGGCTTCAGTTTTGGAAGATTAGTTTTCGAATATAAATGCGTACAAAAGGGCTCGTAGCTTGATATAAATGCCACGGACCAAAATATTTAGCTTAGCCACTGCTTTTTAAACTTTGTTTTTACAAAGACTACAAATGATCGAATTATTTAATCTTTCAGATAAATATATAACATTGCTCTTTCCTTTGTTTGGGCAAAAATTGTTTTGAATTCACGAGACAACAATTTACCTGGAACTTCATGTTTCCTGTACCAGAGGCTTCTGTGCCTGCCGTTGAAATCTGTTGAAAACAAAAAACAGTATTTGGCTGATTTGGCGAGAATTTAATTTGGCGGATAGCAAAAAAAAAAAAAAATTTGGCGGGCATTTAAATTTGCGGTAGTCGAAACTTTTAACCCCTTAAAATGGTTTAAAAAGGTAAAAAAACTATAAGTTCAACTATTGAAATATTCAAAAGAATTAGCGGGATTTTTGATAAAACCACCGCCATTTAATTAGTTACCCTAAGGTATTTAGGCATAATTTATTTCATAAAAAAAAACAATTTCTTGATCTCATTGATTGAGTACACAATCAAAACTGAAATAAACATTTCAAAATGGATACAAACACCAACTTTTTATTTTGTCAACAACAGAATTATAAAATATAACAATAAAATATTCATACTTGTTCAGAAAGGTCAGTGGCAGGAATGACTAAAAAATAAAGAATTTTAAAAATTAATGAGTTTCGTCGACTCACGGGAAGATTTTTTTGGCCGCTTGAATTTATTATGTACCAAAGCAAAATTCAAGCAGAATAATAATACACTTTCTTACATACTTTTTTCAGCCATGGATACTCGGTAATTCTCCAAGAAAATGATTTTCAAATTATCCTTAACATCGGGATCATTGTTCACGACTATAATCAAAAGGCAATAAAATGGAAATAATTAACAGTACTATACGAATCTGGTAAAAAAATTGACTTTCTCTAAAAAGAAAAGCCACAAATTACCAAAAATGCTTTTTTTCCTATTTGGGTAACTCGGTGAGTTCGGTCGGTATAAAGGAATGCACCCCTAGAAGGGTGGGTTATGGCTGTATCACAGCATCAATAATAGTCAAATTTGAAACACCATAATTTTGCAGAACTTCATTTCACGGCTTTTTGGGTTCAAGATTAAAATCTGTGGAAAAATATCTATTTTGAAAACTACCCCCTCTGAAATAGACCATTTTGGAAATTATGATCGAGTCAACAACGGAATTTTAAAGCTCCCAAAAATAAATTAGTTATATAATTTGAGATGAATTTTAAAGTAAATTTTCTTTGTTCTAGTAACCACCCCCCTCCCCTGTTTAAGTTAAGAGGGAAATTTCAAATACTTGAGACCAATATGACGAAGCTGGACCAAGAGATAATTTATGCCAGAATTTCACTAAATCAAATAAACCATCGATGGAATTCCTGGTTAATCTCATGGTTCAGATTGAAATAAAGCGATTCATCATGATGAATGATCAATAGATTTTAATTATTTTGAATGCGAAAGACTGAACGTTACAGACGTTATTACTGCCATCATAATTATTTGTGTGTTCTTTAAAAAAATAACTGATGAGCAGCAACCTGTTTTTGTTTTTGTTTTTGTTTCAAAATCGAACGTCACTAAATTCGATGTTTGCAATGCAAGGAAATCACAACAAAAAAACGTCGGGAAAATTACAAAACAGTGGGAATATACTCAATCAAATTTCAATCGACTAGGAGATTTAGTTCAATAATAATTACCTTTGGCAACAGCAAGGATGAGTTTGATAATCAACTTGGCCATATAATAACCAGGTGCTGCCTAAAGAAGAAAGTAAGAACATCGTTTTACAATACATGACATGCGTTAACTCTCTCTTACTGACGACACACACTCAACTATTGAGTTGTTACACTCTGACATTACATTAAATCGGTCGATTTCTCGGCCCACCTTTTAATATCTGTTTTTTTATTCATGCCAGGTCAGGGCCATTGATTTTAAGTTTATTCAGACATTCGAATATAAACGGGACGGGGAGGGATTACATTTAACGGGTTAGTAAGCCACAACTTTTTACCTTGCCGCCAATCATAATTGTACGTGGAACGAATTTGGAGTCTGGCAAAGCTTTTAATCCTGAAAGATAAAAAAGAAACATTCCGTTTCATACTGGGTGACCGAACGAAGAAAATAATGTTTAAAAAAAGGTGCAAAAATAAGTCGAAAAAAGCAGGTATCAAATTAGACATTTTTCTTTTTTGCCAATTTATTTTTCTTTTCCTATATTTGTTATTCTATTTTATGAATATCTTTTTAAACTCTTAAGGGCTCTGACCATAGTTAATTTTCGTAATTAGTGATGCCATTAAAGTATATCGTGTTATACATTTTCTGTTAGGCCAATCATTTCTACATCTAAAAGTACAGTAGACTTTCCATAACTCGAACAACCAAGGGGAATCGAAAATCGTTCGAGTGTTATGGAGAGTTTTGCAAGATTTCTCTCTAATTCATGGAATGAGTTGATAGAAATGAAATATTTGATAAAATATCTACTTTTTGGGTTGATAAGAAGGTCAAATACATTATATTTTAGCGTCAACAATTTATTCACTGAGGAAAATATTAGTAATTACAGTTTGTTTACTAATAATGTCAATATCTTGTTTAATGTTATTATCGAATAGGTTAAGAAGCTATTTATGTAGAAAGACATTCCAAATTCTAGTCACGATGGCAGAAAATTCGAGTTATAGAGAGAAAATACTCCAAGGGACCAAGAAAATCATTCGAGTTAAGGGAAGATTCGAGTAACGGAGGTTCCAATAAAAGAGAGTTTTTTATAAGAGTTTGTTAGGAAATTTTCACCGTGCCAACACATTTTCTCGAGTTAAGGAGAGGTTCGAGTTATAGAGGTTCGAGTTATGGAGAGTCTACTGTATAAAAATCGCAACGAAAAAAATGATGAAGAAGAAATTGAAGACTTTTGCGAAGAAGAATATTTCAACTTGGAGGACCTTATTCTCGGTGAAAAATGAACATTTGAATTTTCTTTTTGGTTCAGATGACGTGTCTATTTTTGAACTAAAAATAGATTTGTGAAAAAAAATTGTAACAGCTTCTTTGTCTCAAAATCTTGAAAATAGTGGTTTTCCGTCAGTTTTTCACTCTTAATTTTCAGTCATAACTTTTCACGCATTGGATGAGAAAATTTTTCCGCAAAAGTCTAAGTAACAACTATTTGTGAGTACATTAGTAAAGATTCGACGGAAAAAGCTCTTTTCCCCATCGAGATTTTTTAAGCATTTTTGTAAAAAAAGTACATGATTAACGTCTTTATTACGTCCATGCTTCATTGTCAAGAAAAGGTGAAAACAAAAAGTTTTATCTTCAAATTCCAAAACCGATTTTTCAATATGGTCAGAGCCCTTAAGTAGAGTGCCATTTTGGAATTAATTGCTTAAATTTAATACCCCCCTTTTTGACACTTTTTTAAAACTGACTTTTTACTTTAAATTTTCTTTTTGTGGGTGGGTGCGTGGATACCAGCTGTATTTTCAAAAATATTTTTAATTAAATAATATCTTTATTATTCTCAACTGGAAAAAACCATGCTGGTTTAAACTGATGGCTATTTTGTAAGTTTGGAAACTTTATTTCTTACGGTTGTACATAGTGATGATGTGCAAGACGTTCATGAGCTGTCTCTTGTACTCGTGAATTCGTTTGACGTGAACATCAAAAATGGAATCAGTGTTTACTTCGATGCCATAACTCTGTTTGATCAAAGCTGCCAATGCTATTTTGTTTTCCTAAAATGTTACAACATAGTTATTAAAAAATGGTCTGGCAATGTATTGATATAGGAGGCCCCCCCCAGCGGTTTGCGTGATGACGTGATAGGCCTTTTTTTTAGTTCGTGATGACGTGATTTTAATTTTTAAAGTGCGTGATTGCGTGATCGTGATAAAGAGAAAATTTTAGTCGTGATTGCGTGATTGATGTTCTTTTTCATAAAGCGTGATAAAGAA
>JAUJPO010058048.1:0-13777 GCA_032270745.1 Tiaropsis multicirrata
TTAATCAACTTAAATAATAAAGGAAATATTTTGGCACTTTGCCGACCCTCAATTATAAAAAAATTATTTTTATTTTAGTGACCGACCGACCCATATTTTCCTGACTATCCGCCCGTAGAACAACAAATTAATTTGGCCTAAGTTAAACATAAAAAATCAGTGGCCTTCATTTAAATCATCATTTTAGGGGCCATAAACCTGCATTTTAACAACCATTTCCAAGACATCGATAATTCTATTTGATGACGACACACAATTTTTTACATGATCAAGATGATTGACGGAAAATCTTTTGCTGAAAAAAAAACCGAGATACTTTTCCAAGCAAATTTTTTGCGAATTTCGCGAATTCAGGGCAGTTTTAAGCGAAAGTCTCTGTCGCAAATGCAAATATTTTTATGTCAAAAGTAGCAGCTGTTTTGATACATGATAGGTAAAAGGTTCTCATTCATCTATATCTATACTCTTTGTGCTTATTTTTGCAAGTTTTTCTCATTTGTGATTAATAACGGTGTTATCTTTCAATGCGCTAATTAATAAAAGTGTACGGAATTTTCTTAATCAAGGAGTTGAAATTCTCATCAACTTTAATATTCCCATGAGTGCATGTTTAAGTAATTGCTTTTTCCCAAAGCAACCAAGCAGCAATTTGCTATCAAGGAATAGATGCAATGGAATAGTATGAGTTGAGTCTCCATGTGTTTTTCTTACCTCCATGATTAATGGTAATAAAGGTGTGAAAAATAATATTTTTGAATCAAATGTCAAAATAGAAAGAAAATGGAGTAATTCGACAATTTTTAAAGTTTAGAATTCTACGAAAAATGATAAAAAGGGCTTATTTGATACCCCTTTTTTGACGAGTTTTTGCACTTTTTTGAAAAGTGAATTATAAATTAAAAAGGTCAGAACTTGGTAACTATAATGAACCGAATCTATAATGAATCTTTAAAAATGTTATACCTCAACGAAGTTAGAACTTCCTAAAATATATGGAATAAAATTTGAATTTGTTGCACAATTTTTATTCAGGAAAAAAGAAACCGTTAGCGGCGATAGCGATGAATATCCTTTGTGTATATTATCGCGAATATTTTGTGTTGCATTATAGTATCCATCAGGCACGGAACGTTGTTTTGACGTCCAAACAACATTGTTTCAACGTCAGAACGTTATTTGGACGTTGAAACAACGTTGTTTGGACGTTGTGTGTCTTCTGGGATAAAAAGAAGATCCTGCCAGGACCCTAAAAGCACACATCAAAAGAATGAAGGTTTGCATTTTGACAAAACAAAAACCTGACTTTGAATGTTTTAGAAATTTAGATATTTAAATTAAATACTGTATGTACACTCTGGTTAATAAATTTCTTGGAGTTAAGTATACAGCACTACACGTTATCTACAGAAGAATAAAGAATTAAATTATTAACACTACGTGACAGGGATAAATAGAGTTTTCTGTCTTTTATAATATACTAATGACAATATCATTATCGGCTATCAATTATTCTCAAGACCAGAGTAAGATTCAAGCTTTCGTCAATCCAACAGAAGCAAAGTTTAAAGATTTTCTAACTGTCACACTACCAAATAGTTATTACCTATTCCATTTTAAAGAGCAGTTCTTTGGGGACATAAACGGATCAACCAGTATTTAAGATCTCAATCCATACCTTCATTAATTGATAATGGTAGATTATGAGATCATTTCTTCAAAATGACATTGTCATACCCGTTACTACGTTGTTACCAGCGCTGTCGTCCATTTCAGCGAAACAAGATGACGTGGACATCATGAATTTTTTGGGAAAGAAATCTTGTGACTTTCAACGAACGATGCAAAAGGACCCATCGATTGGAATAAAATGCTATAAGAGTAAAGAAAACGTTATATAATTTATTGATAAGTTACATAAACAAAGCTGTCTGAGAAAAAAAATCTGTAAAAAATAAAAAACATCTTGTCGGTACAAAACTTACCAGTTAGTTTTATTTTCTATGTCAAAATATTTGTCACCACAAGTGTCTAATACTTTGCAACTCAATAGGACCATTGTTGATCAAGGTATCTGGCCGGTCCGTATTGGAACTATTACCACGAAAAAAAATTAAAAATACAAATTCCTTTACAAACCTGTTTGTCGCCATGCATAAGGAGTTTAGCAACAGGATTAAGGGTACCATGAAGTCGCTCATGCGCCACGGAATGTAACAAATCATTGTACTGTTCGCCCATCTTTGTGTAAACTTGGATTTCGGTATTCAATTTGATATCTTCTGCAGACTCTGGAGACTCAGATTGTACTAGTTTGATGGGACGAAACGCGCTGCCATCTTTGGTGAATGATATTAAAGAGGGTTTCAGTAGAGTGGATGTGGTTACTTTGGTCGCTGAGTTTTTCACAGGGCTTGAATAAGTTGGAAGTGAGTTAGTTTGGTGTAGATGGTGGTAAGCAGTTGGTAAAGCATTTATGCTCGAAGCGTTCTTCGTTTGGTGTAACGAATTGGTTTGTAAGGTGTCTGGTAGGATGGAGAATTTGTTCTTCTGGCCACCACCAAGGCCTGTAAATAACGGTTGAGCAGCAAACAGAGATGAAGGCCTCAGTGGGTTTGAATAAGAAAATAGATTGGTTGATGATTGTGAAGCAGTGATTTGATTGGTTGATGATTGTTGACCTCGTTGTAGCGAGATCGTGGCAGGTTTTAGCAGTGAGGATGAAGATACTTCTTGATCTTGAGTTGAAGAAGATGGATTTGAGAATTTGCTTTTATGTCCTTGTCCAAAGTTACTGAAGAGTGGTGGTGGTGCTGGGAATTGTCCGATTCTGCTTGGTATGATTGATGAGTGTGGCTTGTTCAATGATAGTTCGTTCATACTGGTGGCAATTGCCTTTTGATTTTCTTGTGATAAAAATTGCGACGGTTTCAGGAACGATGATCCAGTTTTTGAGGTCGACGACGATTCATTTGAAAATTTTACTGTGTTTTGAGAATTTTTGATGTCAGGGTTTGGTACGGTGGAGGAGGAGAATCTACTGGATTGTCCAAGATTGCTGAATAAAGGCGGCGCAGGAAACACAGAAGCTGCGTTTAAGGTGAATGTAGGTTTTGGTAACGATTTTGATTCACCAGAAGAAGGTTTTTTCAGCTTTGTAGTAATAGTTTCTGGTTGGTTCACAACGCGAAACGGAACCGGAGCAGTAAAACCGGATTTTCGGAATAATCGGGATGTGTCGGGATCGTTATTGGAGGCTTTAGTATTTATGTTGCTTTCGGATCTTGAAAACAAATTCATGTTTGACGATTTGACGACGATATTGGAGGAAATCGGCATTTGCTCTGGCGTTTGAGGAGGAGGAATAGAGATATCTTTTGAAGAGGTGGTTTCTTGGTTGGATGGTAAAATTTTTACAGATTCAGGTGGTCCGAAGAGCCTCATGCTTGGTGATTGTAGATTCGGTTGCTGGTTCATCGACTGTAGCTTTGGTTGATCTGGTTGAATCAGGCTTTGCTGAATAGCAATCTCCTTATTTTGTTCGGATTTAGTGCTAGGTATAACACTTGACGACACCAAAGACCGTTTAGATTGTGGTTGTGGCAGCGACAGCTCTAGGTGACGCAATCCATCTTTTTTCTCTTGGCTTTCATCACCTATCGATTCGTCAAGAAGTGTGTCTTTATCGCCGGCGTCACCAAGAATCGTAGCATCCACTATCGTTTCATCTGCTCCGTCTCTCCTATTTTTATTGGCTTCTGCTAAAGTACGATACAAGATATCCAACATAGCTTGTTTGTAAGGCGTCCTTGCTTTAGTGAACTGCCGACGTCCAGGAGCGACGGGTTGTTTCAGACCCACATCCACAACGGGCGTGAAACTTTCGATCTTTTCGCGGTATTCATCTCGGCCGGGTGTTTGTAATAGAGTGCTTTGCATTTGAGGAGGTCTACCAGCAGTATTATTTTCAGCCTCTTCCACCATCATAGATTGAGACTGCGATGCTTTGATGATGGAAAGGAAGCGTGAATCTTCCAAATCCATTAGATCAGTTTTTTCCACGTCGTCTTTGAAGCTCATCAAATCACCAATAACTTTAGTGTCCAATGCAGGAAGAGGTCGGCTGTTATTTTGTAACTTTGATGTCCAGTCAGGGCTATCGACAGTCATATTGGTGGAGGAGGCTTCGGGGCTTTCAACGTCGTTATGAAGGTAGATGTTTTTACCGTAAATCTGTTCAAGGGCGGAGCAACGTTTAAAATTCCTTTTCTTCTTTTTCTTCGTTTCCGCTGGCTTTTCATTTCGGTTTTCTTTGCTACTTCCGTATGGTTCTAGTTCTTCACCTAAGACTTGTGCCCAACTTTTCATCGAAGAGAAAGCGCTTTTCATTTCTGTTTGATCATTTAGTTTATCTGGATTTAATATACTGTTCTTCGAAAAAGATTCTACTTTGGTGAAAATGTTACTGACATCTAACAAATTACGTCGTTGCTCCATCGGCTGTTCGGCCGGCATGACGTATTTTATTTGATGTGATCGTGAAGATGTCGGTGACAGTCGGGACGGCGACGAGACGACCGGGATGGCCGATAAATCACGAGTTTTTGACGGGGTACGTATGTCGGTTTCTATAAAGGAAGTGATTAAAACGTATAAGAATATTAGCGAAGAACGAGTAGAACAATACTCGACCCATATAAATCCTTGACTACTGGTAACATACTTCCCAATTTCTCAGAGATGAGTATCATTATACATCGGTGTAGGATGTATCTGTCAATTCGTTACAAATTATTAACTTAGCCTCGCACAAAAGAGAAGAGAAGATCATCCTAAAACCATGAAAACAGTAATTAATTATGGTTTTCTTGACTATTTACACATAAAGTATCAAAATTTACTTCGACAAGATAAGCATGCGCTTTAAAAACATTTAGTTATGTTACCTAAGTTTGTTATGATGGGCAAATCCACAGAAGGTTTAGTAAATTCCGGTTTTGATCGCGTGAAATATTTGTGATTAGAAGAAGAAGAAGAAGAAGAAGAAGAAGAAGAAGAAGAAGAAGAAGAAGAAGAAGAAGAAGAAGAAGAAGAAGAAGCTGCTTGTGCTGCTGGAGATCGAGTTGGTGTCAATGAAACGTTATTTTGTTGTTGTTGTTGTTGTTGTTGTTGTTGTGTTTTGGATGTTGATGGTGGGGTCTTTGTCGCTGATCGAGTTTTGATCGGTGAACGTCGCGGCGTTGCATTACGATTTGTTTTGTTATTGTTGCGTGGTGTCGTGATTGTCGCCTCTTCAATCACACTCTGTATATGAACCAGAAATATTATTAAGAAAAAATCTGTATATAAAAGCAAACACCATGTGTCTGTGTTCTTGTATTAGGTCGGTAGCTACTAGGAGATATTTGGAACAAGAATAGGGGAGGGTTTACAGAGTCACAACTCATACCGAGTCACCCCTACTAGCAACATCTTGGTATCGAGAAGAATTATTGCAATTTCCCATACGGCCCTGGAACAGTTTTCCGATTGCTTTATGGCCAGACAAGACATGAAATAAAGATGATACTCAAGATAAAAACATATAATTAATACCCAGTAACTTAAAATCATTTAATTACTATAACGATCAATCCATTATAACTATTACATTATCACATCCAACTACGACCATTAAACTCGTAATACTCATTTTTATCATAACTCCCTTACGTACTACTGACGACAAAATTTGCGTAGTTATGCAGTGAAAAACCTAATTCTAAAAATAAGATACTCAGTACCTTCTCTTGCTCATCAACCCATTTCACAGACTTCTTCTTTGGGATTTGTTTCTGTTCAACCGGAGCTGATTGTTGCTTTGGCAACGGTAACTTGGTAGCCATCATGTTCGGTCGAACAGGGGTTCCAATCCCTTTCAAAGTCAACGATCGCATTGCTCTTGGTCGTTCTGCCGTTGCTTGAGATAGTGTTGCCGTTCGTTTCTTTAAGATCGATTTGACTGTTGATACGCTACGGTTTTCGTTAGCAATGGGTATAGGATGTCGGGGAGTTGCCGGAGCCGTAGACAATCCTTCGTCGTCTTCTGTGATCGTAGGTGGAACTATATCACTTCTCCCAGAATTTTGTTGCTGTTGTTGGTCGCCCTGGTAACCCACTAGAGTTTTTCTAAAGAGAAACGAGCTTCGCTGCTGACCGATACTCGAAACATCTGACGACGATTTTTCTTTAATTTTTTCAAGTTCACTTGCTTCCTCTTCTTCTTTGCGTTTTTCTTCTTCTCTTTCTTTCTGTCTTGCTGCAAGACGTTTAGCTTTTGATTCTTCTGCTAAGTTTCGAAGCCATTCCATGAGATTGGGCTTGGATGAATAGCTATCGCGACGCGAAAACACTGACCATCTTTGATTTGCAGCCTATGAAAATACATAATAAATTGTGAAGTTCAATTTGAAAGTTAAATTTCTTTACAAATATCAAAGAACTGAGAGCTGAAAAAAGAGCCAACCCATGATACCTTTTTTTAATTTTCTGCATGTGAATTCACCATGATAATTCAATACAATATAATCTTTTCTGCGGAAACATCCGGCTTTTGGTATGTTCCATTAGAAAAGATTGCGTAATTGATATCGTCGTAAGTTAACTTGGAATTTTCAGCTCATTCCATTTTCTTCTGTATATTAGCGAGGTCATGTTAAGCAAGATAAATCAGAGGAGGACGGCAAGTAGCGAACCTCGACCGTTGCGCCGCAAAATCTAGGACACTTGATTGGCTATTTGAACGTTCTCGTTTACATCTTACCGCCGATTTATCTCGCTTAACATAACCTCATTAGTATTTCAAAGGGAAGGGTTCGAGTATTCTGTCACAATAAATATCAATCTTACGGTAAAGGAGGTTCGATTTTGATTTTGAGCATCTTGTCGTGCTCGATTGCCGACGATGACTGATTGTCGAACAAAAGGTGCCATTCGATTTCGGTTCTTTGGATTTAGACGCGTCTCACGAATAGGGCCATATTGGCTCGATGATCTGGAGGCTTGTTGATGTTCGTAACTAGGTGTGTTTGGCAACCTTTCAATTCCTTTCTCGTTCATTATGCTGTCCAGGGCTGCAGAATCTGCTTTGAAGTCGACTGCGAAACCTATGAGAATTAAGACAGTCAAAGGTATATATCGGGAAAAAATTGTCTCAACTTTGACAAGAATTTTCTTTAAGTAACACGAGGGTAATCAAATACAACTTTTTTCGAACTCGAATTTTCCGATTTGTTCAGAGTACAGGGGGCTTTCCATTATGTTACATTAGGATTGAAGATTTTTTGAAAATTTCAAAAAGATTCAAGAGTGATATATGTTTTATATCCAGATTTGGTGAGAAAATAATAAGCTACAAGAATAAAAACGAGCCTCGATCTAACATAACGTATATTGTTATTTATCTTTCAAAAATATCATCTACTTTCATCAAAATTCCAACAATTATACTTCGTGATTGATTGTATAATATATACATTGTGTATAATATGTTTTCCACGTCCGTCTAAAATTACGTCATTTTATTAGAAAAAGGCAAGTGCTGCGCGACGATGGGTGTAAACCGGAAAATACATTTTCAGATTTCATACGAACATAAACGTGTAATACCACTAAAGCATAGTTTGAGAACGATCTGAAGTTTTGATTAAAGCATACTCAAATTTTGTTTTCAAAGAAAATATGCTTACAAAAAAGAAAATTCCGCTTTTCATATACCATACCTTGAATATTTTGGGCATTCTGTGCAGGACTGCTTCCGACCATTAAGTGTTGTGCCGGTGATTTTTTGTTTTGCGGAGTCATTATTGTTTTCTTTGGAGTAGGGGCCGGTCTGATTGGCCCGTGAATGATCGTTTTCTTTGCAGTCGACGACGACGACGTGACGCCAAAAGAGGGACGAGGTATGCCAGATTTTTCTTTGTTGGGATTTTGATAACTGGTAAAAATAAAAATGAATAAAAAATTAAAATTTTCAGGACAAAGTTGCTTTCTTATTGTCATCAAAAGAAAATGAATTTCCGTAGTGCCGTTGAAAATTCACACCATTTTATTACCAGCAATTGACTTTTTCATAAATTACGTCATGAGCAACACTTGCCTCGTTTTAAACACATGGTGATTATTTCTTAAGGGGAACTTTTCATATAAGTGTCACGTAAGTCGATATGAGAATTAATAACCACGGTAACATCTTGATAGAGAGATAAGAGATGTTTTGTGACGTAATACTTTAATGGGATAAACTTTTGCGGGGATTAAATAAGTCCCCTCGAAAATCCTGAAAGCATCATCCGCAAAAATAAACCTCTGCAAAACTTTGGAAAAAAATTCCGATCAGCGAATTTGGCTTTCTTTAGAAGAAAAACCTATCCCAAAAATTTATCTCATTAAACTATACATACTTTAAAAACAACTTTAAAAACTAAAGAACAAAAGTTGCTTACCGACTAACAACGCCGATTGTAACTCTTTTTGGTTTTGAAATTTGCATCTAAAATTAAGAGAAAAAATGAAAGAATAATATTGTAGTCAAGACTTTCCAACACCTGAGAAAATATTCAAGCTATATCTAAAATAGGAAGCCTCTGGTGATATCACTTTGTATCTAGTTATAATGTGTCTTTGTCGTTATAAAAAATTTCAACTTTTTTAGTATCACGTCTCTTTCTCATTGAAAGTACATAAAGCCGAGTGATGACACGCTCTGGGACGAGTTGAGGAGTTGCCTTAAAAGAGTTCAACCTAGTATAAAGTCTGTTTCAAAAAGATTGTCACTAAAAACAGGTGATCTATATCTAGAAACCATTATTTTGGCGAATGGGCTCTTCCAGAAAAAATTCGTTCATGGGGGGTGGAGGACATAATATTTTTTCAATGATTTACCCCTGGACATTTCGATTTTTCACCCCCTGGACACAGGCTCCACCCCTGGACAAGCATCGAATTTATCCCTGGACATTTCAAATTGACCCTATGGACATGGCAATTTTTTAGGATTTTTTCGATACCCCTGGACAATATATTCTCCACCCTCATGAACAATTTTTTTCAGGAAGAGCCCAATGACAGGCTAATACTTCTCTTTTTTACAGTTATTTACGCAATTTCTATAAAAAATAGGGGTGGTTTCGGTTATAGGAGGCCATAAATATCAATTTTGCCGAGAAGTTCTCGCCAAAATTAGTTCCCTTTTTAAGGTAAGTGATACTGCCGTGGTTTCTACACGAAAACAATTTTTTACTGATAATTATTTTTTTCAACAGACTAATGTACAGCAAAATCAACATAATATTATCAATCAATATCAATAATTACACTTTGTATTTCATTGGATTCGAATAATTGTTCTTTAGCTGTATGGTTTGTAATGAAATCATCTTCTGCAATGTTGCTTTTGTTTAGAGGTTTCCCGTTCGTTAATTGAAATGGTTGCATCTACATCAAAATAAAAACAAAAGATTTTAAAGTTTGAGTAATACAGAAATAATGTTCTACTCCATTCCATTTTTAAGCTTTATTTTCTTTCTATTAAACATAAAACATATTGAAAGTCAACATTATAAGCATCAAAGAAATAATTCAATGTTAATCTCTTACCGAGGTTAATGGCTTTTTGCCAACAGCTTTTCCCTGGAAATAAGAGAGGTTTATGAGCCACATTATAGTAAATTTGTATGAATTATATTAACACCCTATAAAACAATAATGACACAAGCCCGCTATTTACAAGTTTCTTGTTGGCAGTTTTCATGCAGTAGTTTAAACTTGTGAAAAACAATCAACAATCCCTTCCATCCATTTTTGGAAAAACAGACAGAAATATTTTCTGTCATTTTTTATCAATTTTTCAAGGAAAAATCGAATTAAAAATCAGAAATTATAAGCATAATAATGACGAAGCAACAAAAAACATCTCCTTGCAGAGCAGAAGAAAATGACGCGAGGTACCTTTTGGAGTTTGGCATCCCACTGTTTGTGGAGTTTTGAAAAGTCAGGTGCAGCTTTTGCCCGACGCACTCCGTCCACATTATTCTCCTTATCCTGATTAAAAAAAAAAAATTAGATGTGAAAATACATAATTTGACACACAATGTCATTGTTAGTCTCTGTAGATCTATAGAAATCATGGTATAATCAGGTATTTATTATTAACCACTAGAGAAAAATGAAACAAATTTTGTCAAAGGGAAAATTTAATCTAACGTGCTTTTAGTTAAGGAATAATTTGTCCAAGATTGTTGTGCATTTTCCCATGGAATCTTTTTTTGGATTTTTAACATTTTTCAAAGACATCGTACAGAATTCAAATATTAAAGAAATCCATTGATATTTTTAATCATTTTAGAAAAAAATTGGAGAACTAGCTTCACTTTTTTTTTTCCAAACATAAAAGATCCTGTTTATTTAAATCTGCATAGTCAACCAAACAATTTCCCTTCACGAAGCAAACTTTTTAATATTTGAGAAAATGAGGCTCATACCGCTGTTTTTCTTGAAATGACCATCTCTTCTATCTTCCGAATGCTATCTTTATATTATTTGGTAATTCTTCTTTTTTTATAATTCATTTTAAACCTAAAAGAATATGATGAATCATAAACAAGATATCTTAGAAGGAACTGTTAAAGAGTACCTTCAGTTTGTTTGGAGAGACAAATTGTCAGAAAAATATGGGTCGGGTGGTGGGAAAAATTAAAATAATTAATTTGATAATTTCAGGTTGGCAAAGTACTAAAAGATCTCCCAGTCCTGACAAATATCTAGATAAAAAAATAACTTAGTTCTTTACATAAACTTTATATAAATTTCCAACACTTTTCTGCTTGATTATATATCTATTTAAGCCTGTCTAAGTTCTGGAAGGGATAAATCTTCAGCTCTTAAGCAAATATTAAATTATTGTTTCAAAAATTTTCCTATTATCATTTTTTCGTTTTTGGAAAAATCAGGGTCGGTCGGGCCTGTAGAACAACAAATCAAATTACAATTATGTTTATGTTACATAACAAAAGATTTTCAAATTTACTGTTCTCTTCTTTCAAAGTAACTCCTTGAACCCAAACATGTCCATAATACTACCTTACTCGAATTTTGCGGTTTTTTGCTCATATATTGCTACATTATAATTTTGTGGTTTTTCGAACTCGACCGTGAAACCCCAAAATTTTCTTGCAATTTTAAGTACTTCATCCACAACCCTGGGCAACCCACGGAACCCCTTGGAAATTTCAGGGGCGATCCGGGGGTTGACATAGGTTAGATCGCGTTCTAGAGATTTCAGGGGCATCTGGGAGACATTCCAGGAGCAGCCAGAGGTATTCAGGGGCTTCCGGGGTAATACTTTCTGGGGTTTCCGGGAGTGAAGTTTATCACCCCCGGTTCGCATGGAAATTTCTGGGGGATTGCGTGGGTTGTCCAGGGTTTCCTTACGTCGTCGTCTGTATCATCCAAAAAGGCAAGGGGTCCTTTTTACACAGGTGTTACGTTTGGAAATGCGTAAGAAAGTAAACGAAAAATGAAAATGTATAAACTTTTGATCTTATCAATCTCAAAGAATAGTGAACCTTTTCAAATTCTGTAAAATGTTCTGTTCCCCTTGTATATATTTTAAAAATAAACCCTGAAAAAAGCAAAGTCAGAGCTGAAGTATTATTTCTTAAATCTTTGATTAAAGACAAAAATTTGAAAAAAACTAAACTTCTTGAGCAACAAAAATTGCAAATTTAACACTTTACATTCAAGAAAACAAAAATATTTTCATATAAATTAATTCATCACAATTTATTTAAGTTCCCCTAAACATAAAGAAGAAATTAAATAAAACCTTTACATCAATCAAATTCCAAAACTTCTTTCACTGGTTTCAAAACCTAACATCTCCATCTTTTACCCCAACCTTTACTGAGAAGATTCTAGAAGTTTAACCATAGTCATGTTTCTTGTGTTTCATTTTTCGTCCAATCAAAACACGCGATGTAAGATTTGTTTAAGTCCAGTCAAAACGCACAGTTTATTAAGGAAGCCCTGGGTTTTAAAAACCGCGGATAAAATGCGTTTCTTAAAATGAGATCGGGCAGGGGGTTTAGATTGAGGGCTGGCGCGCTATGGGGGCAAGGTTTTAGATCAATAATTTAGGTTTTTCTGAAAGATAAAAGGTAGAAGAAAGTTTGTTTAAAACGATTTGATGTGGGAACCTTTTTATAGAAAGTTATGAGGTTTTTTATGCTAAATTTGTTTTTTTCAGCGATAACTTTTTATAAGCTTTACACCACTGTAAACATGCGCGCGTGAAATCAGTGAGATTTGTGAAGAAGTCAAATGGATCCATGACCTAACACATTTTCGAAAATCGGCCTACTCTAACATCTGTGTTTAGTTTCCATCTAGTCTGGAGATCCATAGAGAGGGCTCGCCCTGATGTGGCTGTTGTGACCACTGCAATGGCTTCCTTAAAACTTCCAGTTTTAGCATTTAAATGCAAACCAAGGACTTTTTTTCGTTAAGCAACACTTATAACTGTCAATTGTTAATTCACAAAAGTCTTTCTTGGTGAGAAGACGTTATCTTTACTAAAAGAAAGCATTTCAATCGGTAAGTACAAATTTTACTTCAGTGAAGTCAATAAATTCACTTTATATTTTATCCATACCACATCCATCATCGTGCTTTCTCTTAGCTTCATGTTTTTATTTTGAATGTTTTTCTTTTTCTGTGATTGGGCAGAACCATCTCCCAGAGGAATGAGTTATAATTTCAGCAAATTTTTAAAGCAAAAGTGATATAAATCCCAGAAAAATGGGAAGGCGTCGACAAAAAATGTTTCGCTCTGATGTGGCCGGTCATTTCTGCCCTAATGTGGCCGCCACATAATGGATATTTTGATTGTTAGTTAGTTTCTGGATTTTGTTAATTTATGGCATACACTGCCTCTCCGTGCGTTTAAAAAGAAAAAGAAATACTGTAAAAATGTTTATAATATAGATATTTCAAGTGTTTGAAATAGCCAAAACATTGCCGGGATAATCTACCGCAGTTAAAAAATGATGTAGATATTTGACGTTACTTTAAAAATATGACGTTTAGCTAGACCCGCAATAATGTGGCTATATCAGGGCGCCGTAAAAAAAACTCCACAGATTATGCAATAACTTATTGAGTTTATACCACAAAGAGTTTGCTTGCTGGAAACAGTCATTGGTGGTTTTTATTTTTTAGATGAATCTTTAAACAATCCAAACCTAAAAAGTAAAGGTATATATTAAGCATAGAAACGACGGAAAATAAGAAATTAAAACACTAGCTACAAAGGGGTGAACCCTTTCTACAGAATTCTCTTACAAAATATCACCATCCTGTAAAAATCAAAAATCTTACTGAAATACAGAGTATGGTATTTTTGCTAAGATTTAAATCATAAAAGAAAATAACTGTTAGCTTTTAAAAACAATTCAAAAATCGTGCCACAACTTGTGAAACAATAGTTCTGTTTGACGTCATCACTTTTGTTTATCAAATCATAACAATAAAAAATTAACCAATAAGAAACTGCAAACAAAATTGGCATCTTCAATAATCCCTGGCCACTCTTTTATTTACTATCGATCTACTTCCTGTTTTACTTCTTACTGTAGCTGGCCCTATCTCCGTCACCCCCTCCCCTCCCTAATTACGTCACCCCCTTCCCCCACCCCTTTTTATTTGGAAGAAAATATTATTTAAATCTCTTTGATAATTAAATATG
>JAUJPO010058059.1:0-13775 GCA_032270745.1 Tiaropsis multicirrata
TAAACTTTTTATTATTAAAAGTTTTCAAATGTTTAAAAGTGATCCTGAATGCGACTCAAATTCAAAGGTTTTAAAATGAGGACCCACGCAAAAAACTAGGACCCACTCAAAAGATTAGGACCCACGCAAAAAATTAGGACCAACGCAAAAATTTAGGACCCACACAAAAAAAGTTTCAACCCACGCACCCACTCAATTTTGTGACCCACACACCCACGCACCCACGCAACCCACGTACCCACTCACACACACAACCCACGCAATTTAGCAGACTAGCATATAAACTGATTGTTTTTAGAAAGAGTCTGAAAAGAGCTTTCTAACAGTACCAAAATTTGTCATGCTACTAGCCTTGACAGTCGTTCGAAGTTTTTGTTTTCTATATCGAGGAAAAAGTTTTCATTTTTTATCAAAAGCAATGCGGAGTTCTAAGTATTGGTATGCCAAGTGTGAAGAAGGACTTTTTAGGGTCGATTCTTTTCGCTCCTTTCGTTCAATACTTTTTCTGGCTGTGAGAATATTTGGGTGGCTATCTGGTCATCCAATGAAAATTTTTCATTCTATTTTTACGCTGCACTTCATTTTAGACCTACCATGTGGTCACGTGACTAAGATCGAATGTTGTCGACACAAAATGGACCCCAGGGAAATTCGATGTTTGGATCCATGTAAGAAATCACTAAATTGTGGCCATCCGTGCAAAGGGCGATGCTACAAGGATTGCAATCAAGTGCATTGCAAAGTTATAGTGGAAAAAGAGCTCCCGTGTGGCCACAAAGTTAAAGTTGTTTGCAGCGTTGAAGGTCATTTGGAGGGGAGAAGATGCTACACGAAAGTAGAAAAGATTTTACCCTGCGGTCACACAGATACACGATTTTGCTATCTTGATGTGAAGTGTATAGCTAAAGTCAGCAAAGCTCTCACTTGTGGACATTCAGCTTTGGTCGAATGTAGTGCCGACGTCAAGTTGGTAAAATGTCAAACGCAAGTATCAAAGCTTCTTTTCTGTGGCCATAAAGGGCAAGTTGTGTGTGGTACACCTCGTTTTCGTATCAAGTGCACTGAAAAAACATCCAAGAAATTACCTTGTGGACACGATGCTACTGTGGAGTGCAGCGCTGATTTGAAGATGATCAAATGCACGGAAAAAGTTAACAAAGAGCTTCCTTGTAAACATGAAGTATCCATGGAGTGTCATTCGAATGTCCAAGGCATCAAGTGTGATAAATACGTTGTCAAGACTGGTAAATGTAGACACAACAATTTGGTCAAATGCAGCCAAAATGTTTCTGAGGTGAAATGTGACAAGCAAGTCTTGCTACAGTACATTTGCAATTGCCAAATCAAAACAAGATGCTTTGCTCAGAAGTCAACAAAGCATTATTGCAGCAAACCAGAAGTAAAGAAACAAGCTGAAAAACTGATTCAAAAGATCGATCAAAAGGCGTTGTTAGCTGTGGGTGATTCTTCCAAGAGAAAGGATTTAGAAGATTTGAAGAGTGAGATAAAGAGACTGGCCGAACAGCTAGGTGAGCGCTCTGACGTAGCCCCAACACAGACACGATTGAAGGAGATTGAGAAAAAGCTAACTACAAAAGATGTCACTATTTCAACCAACAGTTTGGCAAGAAGTCTTTCAAAGCTAGAAATTTGAGAAAAGGTATGTACCACGATTTAATCTTTGTTTTTTTGGAGAAAAAAATTATTTCTTTACACCCGTTGTGACCCGAAGGAAATTTGGTGGGAATAAACGAAAAGACATAATACAATAACGAAATTAAAAACTGAATTTGTCCACTGGGGATACGAAATTTTATTTTTCTTTGTTCAGGTTTAATCCCCAATTTTAGTCGATCAAAATTTTATGTTTTTCAATGGGTATAGGTCTTTTTCAGCGCGGACGAATTTCTAAGCTAATTTTCAACCTATTTTCCAGTAGGTAAGGGTTGGTTACCACCGGGTCTGTGATATGGGGGGTGTTTTTTCTTGAAAATTTGATTCCAAAAGATCCAATTATATATAGTTTCAAACAGTCTTTTGTTCCTAGTATTATCGAAAACGTAAGATTACACATTTTTTATAAGCAACACAGTTCAGTTCAGGCTAATTCAAATCATCACCAAATCTGAAAATCACCGAAAACTAAACAATTCAACTTTAGCAACCATTCGTTGTCCTTGAGAAACTGGTTATTGCATTGTGTTCATTTTCAGGAGTTAATATCACCTCATGGACGAATGGTATTGGAATGGGTTTCGGAGATCTGGTGATATGCACGCGAAGATGTCAAAACTGGATAAAACATTTTGGATAAACTTGTAAATTTGCCTAACAAATATGGTATATTGTTGTATTTTCAAAAAAAACAAAAAATTGTGACAACAAAAGCAAAAAACAATTCATATAATTTACAATCAAAAATAAAAAATATAAAAAAAAGAAGAATAATCAGATTGCAATTAGAAGTAATTAAAAAGAGAAAAACACAATTAAAGGTATTTTGGCATTAACCTGTCTTATCGAGACCAAAAGTAGTATATTAGTTGGACAAATGTACCAATTTTTCAAATTTAATAATTGTAAAAACGAAGAAAGAAAAAAGTGGATGAAAAATATTTTTTTAGAAAAAAAATTACACCATCAGTTGTAATCCCTTGGGCACAATAATATGCTCATAAAAGTTTATAATAAATTGTACAACTATTGTAAGATATATAAAAGTATATTCTAGAGTTTTGTTATGTTAAAAAAAAGAAAATCGAACGAAGATTTACTCCGTAGTTTTAGAAGGAGGTTCATGAGAGGTTCTTCTGAGAAATTTGAAGCCGTTTCTTGAAAATTTGTTTCTACGTCAAAAATCGAATATAGGTAATTAGGTAATTAGAGCTATTTAACTTTGTTAAATATTTAAAATTTTGATTAAAACAGGGGTGCTTGTGAATATTGTACTGTCCAGAGATTTCCAACAATACTTCAGTAGTAAAGAGGCCGTGGACCACTCAAGATTTCCGTAGTAAAGTCTCTTAAATAAGTTTGGAGAACAACAAAAGTCTTTTTTATTCAAACGATCCTGCGAGACTTTTTTTTACTAGCAAAACGACGTGATCTCGAATTGACAGATGAATTATATTTAAGACCATAGATGAACATTTATCCCAAAAAGAACTCTCGAATACCCATTGGTTCGTTTTCGTTGGTCCCATTAGGTCGGTACAACATTTTCAGACACCTTACATTAGCACATAATTTTGTAATTTTTTCTAATTTATATATATCGCACAAAGAAAGTTTTTGATTCAAATACAATTTGGAATATTTTTTTTCACTGAGTACGAAATAATACCACGCTTTCACCCTGAAGGTAAGAAATTACATGGAGAATAAAAAACTCTTCCGTGACAAAATTTTTATAAATCTCATAGCAAAGTCAGTCAAAACTTAAGTATAAGAACTAAAGTGAAATATGTTTGGTGGGTTGAAACATACATAATTTTGAGAAAAATGCTTGTTTGTATGTCATTAAAATGTTTTAAACCTCAAAGAATTTTGTACTTTAAACGGAGATACTTTTCCAAGCAAATTGTTTGCGAATTTCGCGAATTCAGGGCCGTTTTAAGTGAAAGTCTAAAGTAGCAGCTAATTTCAATTTTTATATATGATAGGTAAACGGTGCTCATTCATGTATATCTAAAAATATTTAAAATTTATTGGGGATTATACGAGCAGCGACGCTTAGAAATAAGTAATTTTATAAGTTTAAGTTTTTCTCATTTTTGATTAATAACGGTGTTATCTTTCAATGATCTAACTAAAAGTGTATAGAATTTTCTTATTCAAAGTGTTGAAATTTTCATCAACTTTAATATTCTCATGAGTGCATGCCTGAATAATTGCTTTTTCCCAAAGCAACCAAGCAGCAATTTGCTATCAAGGATTAGATACAATGGAATAGTATGAGTTGAGTCTCCATGTGTTTTTCTTACCTCCAAGATTTCACTGAACAAAACAAAAAGGTTAAGAAGAAAATATGTTGAAGTTGTATGTTAACTAAACTACAGAATAAAAATATTTTTTTCTAAGCTAATCTTCTTTTGGGGCAAAATGGTCCCTGGGGGTGGGGGTGTACCATGGACGCTATCAAAGACGTTCCCATATATCTGGCTTTAAATATGTAGCCAAATGACATAAGCTAAATGACATAGATTTTACCGAAAGTCTGAAATCCAAACCATATTTGTAAACTATTTTGTATACGATTTAATATGAATAAAAACAGTAACATTTTTTTTACACTACCCTTTTTAAACAAACATATAAGATATAAAAACCAGGTTTTGTCAATCACAGAATATAACTTTAAAAGAAAAAGCTCGATCACGAATTCTCTGAAATTAACTTTACTCTCGTAAAAAAAGTTTCACGAATTCACGACATATTGTCCCGCGAAATATTCTTCTGTAAACTAACCGAATAGACTCAAGACGTTTTTTCAAAGCCGTTTCAACGTCTGCCGAGAACTACCATTCATTATACGGATATTCTTTGCTTTATATTTAAAGTCGGATATTCTAAAACTAACTATTGATTTATTAAAATTTTCCCCGTTCCATTTTTGTGTGTTACAGCATTTTAATATTCTGCAACTCCAGTGTCACCACAAGTTCACCGGTACTCACTTCATGCAATAAAAGACGTTTAGTGGTCAGTCCAGAATGTTTCATTATCGATGCTATACTGACTTCTGTTCGACCTAGGAAATCTGGAATGAAAATGCAAAAAAAGCACGAATAAGTGTTCAATGTCAAATTTGAAAATCCAATCGGGCTTTAGATATAATCAAGGATTTTGCGATGCTAAGGATATTTTTAATGTTCACTGGATGTTAATTTTAAGAATTCAAGAGAAATTTATTTAGTTTTAGGTTTTGGGGGTACGCCAAGTGTCACAGGCCCCGACCACCGAAAAGAAATAGATAAAAAAGTTGTACAAGTTGGAAGATGATTTATACAATTTTACAACCCTAGTAAAACTACTAATTATGTATCTGGTTTTTATCCCCACAGACTTAAAGATAGCTAGGAGGCAAGACTTTGCGTAGTCCAGTAATCTAAGTATTTTTAGACCAGTTTTTCAATTAATTTCACGAAGTCCATGGCCCGCCGGATCGGCTTGTCTTTGAACTGAACATAAAATAAGGAGCGAAGGATCGAATCGAGAACCCTTGGTATGTGACGCTGATGATGAAACCGCAAGGTTATAAAAATTTCTGATGTTTGACCATCATTTAGCGTAAAGGCGGGGGACAAATGCGTCAAACTACTCATCAAACTCCATCAAACTAGCGAGTTTGATGGTCAGTTTGATACATTTGATTTGTCCATCAAACTCATTCTTTTACAAAAAAGTAAAAAAAAAGAAAATCCAGTTTGATGGAGTTTGACGAGGTTTGACAGCGATCAAATTTTTCATCAAACGAAATTTAAATCAAATGTCAAATGTCAATCTTTAAAAAACACTGTGCTGAGTGCAAAACCTACACGTTAGAGGGTTTTTCGAATGTTTTAGCATACGAATTTTCAAATAGTTTGATGAGTTGATGCAAATGCAAAATTCGATTTCATCAAACATTGGAAATATCATCAAACAGTTTGATGAGGAGTTTGATGAGTAGTTTGACGCATTTCCCCCCGCCTTAACAGTGCCGTAACTTTCTCAAAAACTATTTTTTTTTAAAGACAATATGAAGAAGACCAAGTAGATATGAGAGCAAATATACCATTAGGAGAGAAGAAATCACGATCGAAAACAGTGATACATAACACATCTTTATCCAAATCTTTAATGTTGAAAACCATCTGTGAAAGAATAAATGAAAGAATTTTTTCATATGAAACTAAATTATCCCGGAAATATGAAAATGTCCAATACAGAGAAATGTTCTTGTTAAATTTCCATAATAGTCGTCACTTCACAGCAGACAAAGTTAATTGTTTCAACGTCCAAACAATGTTGTTTCAACGTCAGAGTACTAAAACTATTTTCGCGATGAATGAGTACAGTTGAACTCATGTAATTCGAATTCTCAAGGGACCGAGAATTTCGTTCGAATTACATGAGTTTTCGAATTATAGGAGTTTGATTAAGCTTGATTAAGTCGGACGGGACCGAAGATTTTGTTCGAATTGTATGAGTTTTCGAATTAAAGGAGTTCGAATTACATGGGTTCAACTGTAGTTTAAATTTTTTTGCGCGGATCTAATTTTGTGAATGACACTTAAATAATTTGTTTCACCAAAATCACATGTTTTTGAAAACATTTACTATATCCGTAAAGTAGAAATTTCCACAAAATTTAAAATTCAGCACATGAATTATCTTCTTACCGTGGAATTCCATTTGGGGTTGAGATCTTTAGGAATAACTTTGGTTCGATGTTCTTGTGACCCCATGCTCACTTCACAGTATGGATCGCTCGTACCTTAAACAATAACAAGAAACTCATTAAAATAATAAATTAATTAATCAATTAATATTCAAATGTAAAATAGAAAATGTAAATTGTTGAACAGCAGATTGTGTAAAGAAGTAGTTCATGATATATATTACGTAATCGAAAACCAGTCGCAAACATCTGGATTCTTGGGATATTTACTTAATTGATATCATTAATATTAGATTACGAAGTGATCCATTCCTCTCATTAGATCCTTTAGTTTAAATCGCAGTTTTCCATGTAAAGAATCAACCAAAAAACCTTTCATATTAAATGCCACACAAAGAAACAACGTCGAACATAAGGTTGCATACTTTTTTAAATAGCAGCAGAAAATCACTAAAAAAACAATATAACCGCCCTCTTAAACCACACTCAATGAATTCAAAAGTGGTCTGTTAGCATATGGTAGCAATAGTAGGTCACATTATCTACATCGACCTTTTGACCGAGATATTTCAAAGTCCACAGACCTTATGACTGAGGTTGTATAGGGATACACTTACCGTTGGGATCAGATGGTTGAAGGTCAGCACCTTCAATAATAGTCACCACTAATCGTCCAACTTCATTATCACCCAGTGATCGTGCTACAAAATGAAAATATTATGGGAGAGTAATTAATTTAAGAAAACGAGAAAGATAAAAGTCAAGTCTTGTTTCCTCTTCAAAAAGGTTGTGGACTTGTTCACGTAAAAAAGTGCCTTAAAAGTCTTCTTAATTTTGTGATTTAAGTGATTCCTCTTCAATGATTTGGGTAGGAGGGATGGGTAGAAAAAAGGGAAAGTAACGATCTTATAAACTAGATAAATTAGATTTACGGCTTTTTATAATACGAGTTTCACAAGTTTCAATTACACTAATACGAATATATTGTTGTCACCTCTAGTCGCTCTGTTACGTTTATCTCGTTCAGTTTCGATGAATTGTTGTGATGCTTTTTGTATGTTATTCACCCAAGAATTCCTTCCAAAGTTAAGAAAATATATATGAGTAAATTACTTTAAACAGAAGAGAACTGATCATGTTCGCATTTCACTGTTGATTGTGGGATATTTTACTGATTCACTCAAATAAGCTAATGAGTCCATTTGATACCACATAATGTTTCAGTGCTTGAAAAAGTGACATTTTCATTGCAACATCAATCCGTTTCTCCTCGAATGGAAAAAATCATTTCTCGATAGCTAACATTATAGACCTCTATCTAACAGACACCTGGTGCCTTCTCCGGTGAAAGAATTAGCATCACTGAACGACAAAAGATGTTATTGAAATATTAGTGTCATCAGTGGAAAGAGATTCAAATTACCTTAAGGGATCTTCGCTGGATTTGTTTTGCCTTTTCTTTTATCTCACCGACAAAAGACTTTTTCGACCGACAGTGGTGTTTTTCCCAACCGACGAAAAGGTTCCCCTACCCCCGACAAGATATTTCGCACAAGCGAGAAAGGGTGTTTTTTATCATAATAACCCTATATCTTACCTATCGTTTTTACTTTCAGCACGGAACGATATAACGCGATCGATGTGTGATAAATGGAACAACGTCTCGTTGACTAAAAAGAAGGGAGGGATAATCATCTAATTATTTGTCTCTAGTGTAGCCTCGTTTTGGTTCGTTCAAATGTTTTTTTCACCATGAAACACAAAGAGAATTAAAAAATTGCACCATTGGGTAAACAATTTAATTCGTCGCCACAAAATTCAAGGACTAAGGTCGGTTTCAAAAGAATGTCAATGTGTAGAAACCAGGATGATACGAAAGAGACAAAAAGTAAATAAGTGATACTGTCCTGGTTTCTACTTGAGAGCAATTTTCACTGACTATCTTTTTGCAACAAGTCTTCAAAAAAACTTTAAATATTTTCCAAACCTTCGGCGTCTTGCGGTCTTTTGACAATTACTTCATTCAAAAAGATTGGCTAAAATTGAAAAAAAGAACAGAAGAAATTCAGGAACGGTTGTCAAACTCCCCAAACATCCCAATCTCTCTACGAAGACAGTTAATGCGGGCGAACTACTAAAATTCGGAATGTCATGTAAATCAACCTATGGTGCACAAACACACAAAACTCTCAAAAAGTGAATCTCTTGAATTACAAAGAAAGAGCCAGTTTAAAAATCAAAGTGTCCAGCTTGTTCTCAAAGTTTAGAAACTCCTCCTCACTTTTTTATAAATGGAGAGTTTGATATCACAGTCAGGGTGAAAGATACCAAGATACGGAAGTTTCGATGGTGTGTGGACTTTACACAAAAGTAAGAAATCGTTGAAGAGGAACGCTTTCAATTCCTTGTTGCTTTTATGCTGAAAAAGACAAAAGAAAATAGGAATGGTTATATAATGGATCCATTTTAAGGATTTAGATTAAAATACATTTTAATCGTATTATTGGTCGCGAAAATTTGTGTCGCGAAATCGCGAGAAATTCGCGAAATTAAATCCACGCGAAATTTCTAAAACTGCTTACTCGCGAAATTAAATCCAAAATAATTTGCGATTTTTTCTCGCGAAAATCAATCCGATTTAAGTACCCTAGATCAGTGTCTACAAATCATTTTTTTCCTCTGGAATGTTCTTACTGAAGAATAGCTCGGAGACAATCCCGGATATCACCCGATAATTGTGCGGTGGCTTAAGGTGATTAGACCTCAAGCTGTTTTTTAACACCGTGCACATTTACCCATACAATTTTTCCCTAGTAACACCCTAAAACATTTTGATAAAGATTCCAACAAACAAGAAGAACGGAATATTTGTACCTTGTGCAAGTTTCCGTGATACATGTATTTACGTTGACCCAAACAATTTGTTGATGAATTGAAAGCTAATCTCTAAAAAATGACAAAAATATAAAACGAAATTTATTTTTCGGCCTTTTAAGTAACCTTACAGAGTGCTCATACGAATACCCACCACGAGGAAGATCCTCAACATAAAACCTTTAAATGAACTCATTCGTCATTAGATTTCAAAAGAATCAACTTAATCCCGCACCAACTAACATTCTTACAATTTTCATTGGCTGTAAAAGCATCATGGGTGACAACGTCGTGTATATTCGTGGTATCCATTACGTAATCTTTTATACGGAAACTTCCCGAAGAGTCCAGGTGTTTGCCACTAAGTTTATTGTTGAAAATTCAAAACTGGTGGCAAATGCCCGGATTTTTAGGGTGCTTCCGTATAAAAGATAACGTATCCCCTTCTCAGAAAGAAAAGTAACCCAATACAAATCCCTCGCAGACCATTTAACTTAATAATTCCCAAGTTCCATGGATAACCGATTTCCAATAAAATCACCAACCTCTTCTAGACCTTCTAGGTTTACGTGTTCTTGTAACCATTCTAATCGATTGGAATTCTCCTGTGAACGAACTCCCTCGTTGACCTGCGAACAGATGTCTTCCGCTTTTTCCAAAGCGAACTCGAGATTCTCGCGGTCGTAATAGTCTTCAGGTGTATATTTCAAAATCTGAAAATGAGAAAAAAAATGATAGTGGTGTAAAGTTATATCAAACACAGTCAAAAGTCAATTATTGAAACTTCAAAACACTATAAACAAAGAAGACTAGATACTAGAGTAGGAAAAAGAGTGATCACGTTCACGTCTAACAGTTTCTCCAAATAAACTTTTTTGACCCCTAACAAGAACCATATCATTTTAGACCTGTTTGTATGCCCTCCGATGTCTCGTGGATGTAGAACCTCGCCAGTATCATAGCACACCACATCACAATGTTCGGAATATCTCCCCATACTCTCTTGTATCAGAGTTAAGGTACCCGATTTCACTTACATGGGATGGGGTGACCCGGGCAAAGGAACATTCAATTGCCAAGTGGAAAGCGGTAAGACAGTGGGTATCGAACTCGTAACTCGTACGGACGGAAGACAAGTACGAAAACCATTATACCACAATGCTTCTTTATAGCCGTAGATATATCAATTTATATTAAAACTAGGAAGCGAGGAGAAAATAACTTACGCCAGATATGAGAAGAGGATATTTGGTGATTCGTTGTAAAGGTTTCAGAAGGTAACTACTCAATGGAAGATTCTGTTTCAACCTACTATCGCCAGCACATTTCTGAAAAGAAAAATAAAGCAAAAATTATTTAAAGAAGAACATTCTCTCTTTCTTATCTATTACAGATGAAAAGTGAAGCTTAAAAATCTCGCATTTCTACAATGTTCTGTTCGCCAAGAAGATATTTTCTCCCTAATTAATTCGCGAAAATGTATGTAAAAAAAGTTTGTGATTTTTCAGCTTGGCGAATCTATTTAATTGCGTGCACTGAACAAAATATTTATTCTACAGAATCAAAATATATGTAGTAAAGAAAGTAGAGACCTTTTCGAATGTTTTGAATTCTGCATCCTTCTCCACTTTATCTTGCAGTAAACGGCACGCGTTCAACATGCAACTGCAAAATCGAATGTACGGCCAAAAACGAGGCAGCTGAAATTAATGAAAAGAAAATCGATAAAAAAGTGATCCTCGACTGTATCCTATACAATTGCATCTCAGTACAAACAATGAAAACTATATTTATTGGTTATCGCACACATACTCCAATCTCTATCATCCATTGGGATTCGCCCCACTGGTATCTGCCCCACTGGTATCTGCCACACTGGTCAACCCAGTTGAAAAATCGCCGACAAAAGAACAAGAAATTTAAATGACCTTAAGGCCGGTCTCCACTTAGCGCGCCTGTCATGTTTCTCTGTTCTGATTGGTATTTACGATAACATTACGTCAGTTTGTTACGTAATGTCATCTCCGAGGCCAATCAGAACAGAGAAACATAAAAGGCGATCGCTGCGTGCGCTGAGTGGAGACCGGCTTTTACTTTATTATTACTATTATTATTATTTCCATTAGGAAATTTCAGGATTACAAATTCAGTAGTACAATTTATACTGTTTTCAATGCTGGTCCTGTTAAAATTGATAAATTAAAAACTATATAATACCAGTAGATACCCCTTAAAAACACACCCTTTAAAAACTACAAAGTCATAATTGTGGTTGCAGGGGATCACATTATGAACTTAGGCTAATCTTAAATGTTATTTTGGAAGACCATATAGTTACCTCAACAAACAAAACTCAAATGGTGTTGCTATCACGTTCAGAAAAATTATTACAGGCGCTTGAATATTGAAAACATTGAAATTTCCGAACCAAAATTTCAGTTTTTCTGCCCTGAAGGTATGTCAACTTAAATATAAGTTTGCAAATGCTATCTTTTTAGACAGTTACAAGGTCACTATTGATGAAAATAAAGTTACTTTCTATAACATTTCACTCAAAGTCCAAAAAAATGCTATTTCTTAGCTGCATGTGAGTTTGTGGTTTTTAAGGGGTAATCAGGTAGCACAAAGTGAAACATGAATATTGGTTTCAATACTGAAACAACGTTTTCCTTAATTATTTTCGAAGTCACTTACATAAAGGCTTCTCTGTCTATGCCACTCCTTTTTTAACGCTATTGTAATTTGGTACTCCCCACTTTTCCCCTCTTTAAAGTTATAACTTCAAGTGGACCATTAATGATGTCAATATCTGGGGGATGGTCAGGAGTATCTTCCGTTACTGTTGGCAAACCAACTTTTGGTTTAGTTATTATATTTCAATATAATAGTCATCCATGTCATCCATATCAATATCTACTGTATCTTCATCAGATCTTTAATCTTCCTGAAACTCAATTTCTTCATCGACAACATGTTACCAACCATTGTACAGTTGCTATCCTTATTGGCTTCACTCCATTCATTCTACAGGCATCCTTACTACAACTCCCTTTGTTTTATCTTATTATTTTGGCTTTGTTATTTTTTGCTTCTGCTTTTCTTTCTTATTGCCCTTTATCATTTAACCTTTTCTAAAGAAAACATCTTGTGATTTTTGTATTTGTTTTATTTAACAAATCTTTGGACTTAATTTTCCTTATTTACAAGGGAAGGTGTACCTGGTGGCGGTAGTGGTTGTCTTGCTTTCCGCGGAGAAGGGACAATTTCGATTCCTACTCGGTACTACAGTTCACTTGGAAAGTGAATGTACCTTCGCCCAGGTCAACCCATACCATGTCAACCCCATACCATGTTGAGGAAAATTGGGTACCATCACTCTGATACAAGAGTATTGGGCTTTCCACCGTTCGCAGAAAGGCAAAAGGAGTATTCTTTGTTCCTTTTTGGCCTCGTCTTATTTTTGGCCTTTGATCACAACACAAGATGGCGTATATTTCGAAAGTTTTGAAGAGAGATTTTTGGTTCTAGATCCATATTTTCACAATCTTTCCAACTACTATTCTGTATTTGACGGTCATACCAAATTCTATTCTCTAGCATTACTTGTGAATTTTGAATAAAATACCAATTGACATAACGCACATTTTTATTTTTATTTCTATGTTCTCCTTTTCACGTCAATACTGCCGTTGAAGCCACCGGCTGGTTGGACCTCCAACATTCGACAACAATATTTTTTTATGCTGAAAGGTATAAGAGTCATTTTTGTATTATTTATCTACAGAAAACAAAGGGGTGTGGACAAAAATAAATAACGTTTCCAATCCAGAGCTAAAGTCGCTGGCCGCGTCTCTCCCAAACGTCATCGAATCGGCTTATGCAAAATCCACTCTTTCGAAATACAAGAATGCTTGGAAAAAATGGAACGAATGGGTAGACAAATACGACGAGTTAAGTGTATTTCCAACAGTGGCTTTATATTTTAATTTTATCGTCGAATCAGAAAAACCCCTGGGTTATCTCACAGCGGCATTTTGCGGAATAAAATGGGGATATGGTTTTTACGGAATGACTTCGCCTACTTCCGATAATTTCGTTAAGCTCGCCTACGAAGGAGCTCAAAGATTGATCACCCGAGCCATAGGAGGTCCAAATCAGAATAGAAAAGATCATTTAACTCCGGAGATTTTGGATCAATTAGTCAAAAGTTTTGGGCATACCGGGAATATGATTGACTTACGTATTTTACTAATTTGCTTATTGGGATTCAATGGGTTCCTAAGAAGCATGGAGCTTCTCATGATTCAGATAAAAGAAAGAACTTTTTGCCATAAGAGGGGGTAAGGATCTACATCGATCATTCTAAAGTTGATCAAAAAAGGAAGGGTGAGACGTTTCCTATCTCAAAATCCGATTCTCCTAACTGTCCGGTCTTCTGGTTTAGAAAGTACATGACTCTTAACAATCTCCACGATAAAAAAGAGGCTTACTTGATTTGTAGAATGTTCAAAACAAAGCA